>CAMZMU010000059.1:43122981-43415816 GCA_947311845.1 Poa pratensis | reverse complement strand
CGATACAAGGAGAGAAAATAAAACTGACGCAAAAAAGAAACATGACAGGTGTAAGATTATTTTAAGTTTTTTATAATAAATCGGGGCCTCTTTGATTCACATGTTTTTTAAACACCGCATTACAGTAAATTGGTGTGTTTGGTTGCATCACATGAAAACAAAGGATTTTCCCCGATATATGGGTCTAAGAGCATCTCTAGCAGAGCCCGCAAAACGCGAACCCGCAAAACAGTTTTAAGGGTCGCGGAACACGCGTTTTTTGGCTAGAAACGAGGCGCGGCGGAGCAGAAACCGCAAAGCCGAACGTTTCTGCTCCGCCGCGCCTCGTTCAGAAACTGTATATGCAAAACATGAAGTAGGCATCTCTACAACATACAATCTAGCTAGGATTCCTGGCCTGTGGTGAATCCACGACACGGGCCCACAAATCAGCGACACATGGATTCCTCGTTTATTCTTTGTTGTTTGCGTGTCGTGTTGCTGTTGGGCTCGGCGTGGGCCCGTAGGTGGACGCAACGTGGGGATGGAGCTCGACTCGCTCACGACAGGGAAAAGACGCGGAGGCGACGGAGCTCGAACTTGGGGAAGGCGGCGATGGAGCTTGTACCCGCGGCGGCAGCGACCTAGTAAGCCCCTCCCTCCCTCCCCCGCGTCCCCCGGACTTCTCTCCCTGCCCTGGGCTTCCTCCTCCATGCCCTCGTCACCCTGGCTGCTCCCTTTCCCTCCCGGTCCTAACCAAAATCGCAGACAGGACCAGAACTGCGGCGGGAGGATGAACTGCGGCGGCCGCCGACTGGGCGGCGACGTTCTGGGCATCCTCTTCTTGGCCGTCTTCTTCCTACTGAAACCTTCCCTTTGTAGCAGCCAATCCAGCCTCTTCTAACGACCTCGACGAACTGGAAGCCCACCGCGCCGCCCCGTCAACTCTCCAGCTCTTTGCCGCGGCGAGGCACTGGCCGGCGATAGTGACGCCCGGAATCTCCCGGAGGTCGCACGGCCCTCGCCATGAGTTGCGCCGCCAACAAGGACACGCTGCAGCGGTGTTGGACTGGGCGTTCATTTTCTCAAGGCTGTCTCGCCTAACTCGACCCTGACATAGTCGACAAGGTCCACGTCCTGCCACACCTTTCTCTCTCTCTCTCTCTCACACTTCTCCAATTTGAGCTCGTTTACTCTATGGCTGAACCCTATGAAGTCTGAAAAGTATATTATAATTTTCTATTGAAGCAAAACCGTGGGTAATTTTACCCCTATTTTTCTTCATTCATGCCTCACGTGTGTACTGTCATTCCCCCATTTTACACATGGAGGACTTTGTAGTGCGATTTCTGTAGATTGTGCCAAATAAAAGTTGATTGCCATGTAATACGGTTATTTTCTCAATTGGGTTGTACCAGTCAAAAGGATTCTTGAGATTTCAAGATACTTGCTAGAAAATAAAACTATACTTAAATAGAACTTCAATTTATGCGGTTGAGTTTTCTCAAAACTGCCTTCGATAGATTTCTATTGTGGAAAACATTATACTATACAGAATGAAAAAATCTATAAACTCCATAGAATGTGATATCATGCTTAGTTCAGTAAGTTATATGAACTCTACAAAGGGTTTAGTTGTGTCAGCAAGGGACAGAATCAGGTTGCAATATTAATCGACACTTCTAGGTTTATGAAGTTGGAAAATATTCATTGAGCAATCATGACCAGGGTACTTCTACGATGGAATCATCACTACATTTTGCACCAGAATACTATGTGATCAGGTTTGTATATCAGGGAGCCCATGGAGATAATTACGACTTGCATTCCCCCTGGCTGATGAAATATATCTATGTTAATGTGCACGTTAAATTTATAGCTTTAGTCGGTTTCTTAGGTGCTAACTGAAAATTTTGCTTTCTAGTGACTTTCTGGTGGAGAAGAATCCGCAGAATGAGCTGAGAGATGTGAACAAGGCGCGGGGCAGTCAGCAACAAGCTTGATATACCGAGTTTACCTGCAATTCTAGATGCTTTTATGTTCAACATGCATGACATAGGTTTGTAAGAATTGGACTAGGCGAACAGATATCGGATATTGAGTTTCTTTGTTACTATTCTGTTCTTGATTTCCGCACTTCTATATATAGGCATATTTTCCCTAACTAAGGTTAATACATGAATGTATATTACTCTACTACTGATTATGACAATATTTTTTGCTCGTCATATGCTGAATATATTCTTTTACGGACAGCAACCCATAAATGTCTCGATTTGTTTCTAAGTGTTACGGAAACCGACAGGATCACATGAAATATTGCCTACCTAGTTTGTTAGGTTTCTTACTTGTAAAGCAATCTTGTACATCGACTTGGACACCAAGTCAGCTCCTGTAATCTTGCATATATATAGAGGAGGGATTGATCTCGAGGCGTGCATCAAGCAGCCCGAGTTTATACAATTACACTAAGTTTAGGAATATTCCGAATATGGAAATCAACTTACATAAGTTGAGCTTACACAAGATTGTACAGGTGGGCTAACTACCATTGTCCTAGATTCATCTAGCTAGCTGCATGCTAACTTTTTTATATTCCATAGGAATACATAATTTGGCACAAGTGTATGTCAATTATTCCATGTCATGCTCTTTGTTTCTGGATGTTCGTACAATGATTTATCAAAGATACTTAATATTGCGATTCTGGTTGTTTTGCTCTTATTATTTTTCTTGAGATTCCGATAACATAAACAATAGGTCGTATGTGCAACCTTTGGATACAAAATACATAGTACAGACCATTTCTGGGTTCGCTTTCACTAGAAGTGAATCTTTAGTAGTGCTTCTTCATCTTAACATTTGTTCTACAAAAAGTTGGGAAAATAAATGGATAGTTGACATTACAGTTCTGCTTTGGTTTGAGTATCGGAAGCCATGCCATACATTGCTCCGTTATTTTTTTGTAATCGGCACTTACATTATGAAATAAGCTTATGTTTGAAAACTAAAGAGGATAGTAGCACCTCTACTTAAAAATGTTTTGGTAATATAATACACTGCCTATTGCCTTCGGTGAAATTTCTAAAGGTGTTTAACAGTTAACTGTAAGAAGTTCTCCTGCAAGGTCATTATATCTAAATATTGTCTATTGACTATTAAGGTTTACAATGTCGAACCTATCAAAAAGCGCAGTGCTGATACATATAAGCGTAGATACGATATCCTTTGTTTGGACATTACTTCAAAGAACACTCTACATTTCCCTCTTTCCTTTATAACCTCACATAATATTTGATATTTCATATGAATTGAATTTGCAGGTGCATTTTGTTCTGTGTTCAAACTAGATCTGGAATGTTCGGCATTAGACTGTCAAAAACCAAGAGAAGTTGACACAGTCTGAGAATTAGTAGCTTTGTGAAAACGATATTGAACTGATCAGATTTTATCGGCATGGCAAGGCGCACTATTCTTTTATGGGTCATATGTCTTTGTTCGGTGTTCTAATTTGTTTTCTATATTATTGGATATATATGCAGTTCCCCTGCAAGGTCACTGAAAAATATCTAAAGGGTTATATGTGCTCACTTCAGTTGCTTCTGATAGGAAGAATTGGGCCAAGGCATACCATATTCATGTCTTCTCTTACAATGTTTTCATTAGTATCGAATACAGTTTTCTCATACCAGAATTAAAATGTTGGCATGGTATATACTAGCAGTTCCGCTGGCTCACGGTTTCCTTTATGCTTTTGATTTTAGATTCAGTCACAATAACCATCGTGTGCAGATGAATATTGAGCGAAGAGGAGTAGAGCTGGATACTCAGTGTACTTTATGTTCAAATGAAAATATGGGTCATCTTAACCTCCGTTGCAAAGAAGTGATATGGAGGACACTCAATTGCGGCAACCCTCTGGAGATTGTGAGCTTGCTGCTCCTGTCGGAGCAAACAGTGCCTGAAAGTAGTGGTGATTTTGTGGTGCTGATAGCAGAAAAGAAATAGAGGTAATCATCAAGAACGACGCCCGTCCGCAGAGGAATTCAGATTTCACGTGCAGCGCCGTATTGATGAGTGAAGACTCTGCAAAAAAGCGCCAACAACAATCAGCTGAGAAGCACAACACTGAAAACCAGCGCCCGCGGGGTTCAAATTAAAGATTAAGATCTTTACGTGGCAGTTGTTGCGTGACCGCCTCCCTTCGGGTGTGGAGGTAGTCAAGCGATTTGGCCCAGGGGATGGTACTTGTCCCTTATGCGCGGTCCCCGAGTCGGAGACCCATATTCTTTTCTCTTGCCCCGCAGCTCGCTTCATGTGGAGTTTTCTGGCCGAGGCGCTTGGGCCTGAGTGGCAGGCCCAAGACCTTGCTGAATTCCTAGAAGTGCAGGCGAACCGTACTGGTAAGAGGAGGCGTCTCTTCTGGTTAGTGTTTGCCGCGATGACCTGGACACTTTGGACTATACGTAACAAGATGGTTATCGAGCGTGTCTTTCTGAGGTGTGCCTCTGACTCCGTTTTCAAATTCTTGGCATTTTTGCAGCAGTGACACCCGCTCTGTAGACAGCGAGACAAGGAGTGGCTGGAT
Source organism: Poa pratensis (assembly GCA_947311845.1). Classification (NCBI taxonomy): domain Eukaryota; kingdom Viridiplantae; phylum Streptophyta; class Magnoliopsida; order Poales; family Poaceae; genus Poa; species Poa pratensis. The sequence continues at coordinate 43,411,249 of CAMZMU010000059.1, read as the reverse complement.
GGTTTGATCGAGAAGCTTCTGAGGGCGGCACGCCGTCTATCTGCGTCATCCAGCCACTGAGTTACTCCCTTGTGGAGTTGTATCGTCTCTTTTTAGCTTTGGTCTTCTTTGTGCTGTGGCCCCAGCAGACTTGTTGTTTTTCTTTTTGAATCTTTAACTGGATCGTTGTATGCTTGTGGGTGGTTGCTTTATTTATAAAGCGGGACAAAAGCCTGTTTCGAGATTAATATTGAGGAGCCTTCCATGATGACAGAGCCACAGAAGTACTGGTGGCTGGGCTGCGATTGCTAGGGATTCAGCGTGTGATCCTATTTTGATGCAGCTGGGGGAGTGAATATGGCTGTTGATGCCCTGCAAACTGAACTGATGACCCTGGTGAATGTGATCCCAAACACTGAACAACAGGGGAATGGCCGCCCTATTTTCTCGACTGATTGCCTTGACGCCTTGTCTTCAAGCAGGCAATAGAGTCCACTTATGATGATCTGGCCAGGCTGGGGCCAATGATTCTTCATGCAAAGTTCCTCCTAAATAAGAAGAAGGCGTTTTGGCTCCCGGGAGCATATGCTCCCGGTATGTTAAAAAAAAGAACAAACTGAAAACTTTTCAAAAAAATCCGAAAAAAATCATGCACGTACCTGACGATGTCACGCACGACCGTGTCAAATTTCGCACCGAAACGACATCGTATGCGCCCTATGCAAAATGACAAAATTCTGACAGAAAAATGAGATCCAAAATTTTGAATTTTCTGTCAGAATTTTGTCATTTTTGCACAGGGCGCATACGATGTCGTTTCGGTGCGAAATTTGACACGGTCGTGCGTGACATCGTCAGGTACGTGCATGATTTTTTTCGGATTTTTTTGAAATTTTTTCAATTTGTTCTATTGTTTTGAACATACCGGGAGCATATGCTCCCGGGAGCCAAATTGAATTTCCGCCTAAATACTTCCTTTATTCAGTTCAGTCTTGAGTACGTACAGAGGGCTTGTAACAAGCAGCTCACGATTTGGCAGCATTAGGGATAGACTGATGTCAATAGTACTTCTGAATGTTGAAGAAATCGTTCACTCTAACTGCTCGCTCAGCTAGCAAGTAGAGAATTAATCGGTAAATCATCCAGTTAATCGGCTGCTTGTTGACCATCCGAAGAGGGATTAATCGCCTGATTTTTTGAACATGGCTTCTGTATTGGGTTATGAACCTTCCACCTGGCGTGAATGTTTGTTGCCGACGATTGCAGTTGTGCCATAATGCAATAACTGTGTTTCATCTTTTTTTTCTTCCAGAAATGATGAATATAGGGACTCAGACGTGGTGGATTGAGTGATAGTAGTTAAAAATTTAAATGTTGATTCAGAGGGAAATGAGGAGGCGCATCTCTTATATGTGTATGCGAGCTTCTCATCATGTTACAGCCTACAATGCTATTGTTTATAGCCAAACGGATGATTTGATAGACATCTTTTGTTGATTTTATGACTAACAGTGAGTATCAAAGTATGTCAAATTGCTCACAAATTCGACATTAATTTAACAAATAATATAGTTTCTTGAATCTAAAGACGGCAATTAACATAGTTTCCCATCCGTATGACCAAAAAATTGCTTCCAAAAGACCATCCGCATCATCGAAAGACCCTACACCAAGACATCACCATCACCTCCACCACCGCCGGCTGCATCACCACCTCCACCGCCGGCTGCCACATCAGCACCACCACCACCACCGCTAGCTTTTAGCATTGCTTTTTTCCTTCGATGCAATATCTCCTTCCTTGCGATGTCATGCCACTCCAAGGTGACTTCATCCATTTCATTTCGGTTCATCATCATGATCTTGTTCTCCTCGGATTTCGCCATGGTCTCATTGGATTTCATCATGTCATCAAGCTTCTCTCTCAAGCTTTGTGCCTCAAGTTGCTTCGCCATTCTTTTCTTGGCTTTCTTGTTGCCTTCGGGCTTGTTCTTGTTCCTCCCACCTTGATCATCATCGGAGTCATCCTCAACACGTATTTCCCCTTTTTTTGGCTCTTGGTCCCTCAACTTCCATTTCTCGCTATGTTGGAGAAGTTTCCAACAATGATCAAGGACAAATGGCTTTTCTTGGATGCGGGCATGTCCTTGAACCTTTCTCTTGCAATGCGCTCCTACAATGGTTACATGTATCAATGGTGAACAATAGCAATGGTTACATATACCTACGGTGAACAATAGCAATGGTTATTTAACTCACCCAATCACCCTGATCTACGGTACCACTCGGAGGAGCATTCATCGCTTGTTGCAAACATCCACTCCACCGGGAACATGTTGTTTTGATGCTTTCCCAACGGCCTGTAGTGATCAAAAGGTCCGAGGCACCGTTCGGCCATTGCGTGGCATGAGTTGGAAGAACTTGTCCTCCACTCATTGCCAATACCGATCCTTGGTTTGATCATTGCCGTGAGTTGCATCGAGAGAAATACTCTCCTAAACACGGATCAATGTTTGGTCCTCCAAAACGGTGTAATTCGCACCTCTCCGAGAAAGTCCTGCCCCGTCCACCTCCTCGACCTCGTTGTCTTCTTTGCCCGCACCACCATCGACGCCACCGTCGGCCTCGTTGTAGCCGAAATGCCCAAGCGGAGGGTTGTTGATATCAGCCGACCCTAATGCGTCCATGAAAGCTTGTGTGCTACAATTTGGAGGGGAATTTCTATGATCTCAAGCAATTTGACAATTTGGAGCGGCGGGTGGTTTTGTTCATACCTTTCATTCCTGGGTTGAGGTTGCGCCGCGGGAACGGGCGGAGCTTGAGTATTGGGCACGGGCGTGTTGGCTTGAGCAGCAGCGGCGGCGCCCCTAACCTTGCGCACGGCCGCCCTCTTCTTCGGAGCCGCAGGGGACGGGTTGGCCGCGGCAGCGGCGGTAGCCGCAACCAAGATTTGGGCCGCTCCGGCGGTCCCCAGTCTTTTCCGCTTCGACGGCGCCAATGGAGCAGCGGCGACAGCAGCGGTGCCGAGCTCTGCCCGGTGGATCTGTCGATGGCGCCGCCCCGACCGGGTTGGTCACCAGCGACGGATCCGAGGAGCTCATGGCAACGACGGGGCAGGGCGCGCGCTTGCCGGAGTGGGGGAAGAGAAAACGGTGGCGGTGGCGGCGGTTCGGGGGCTGAATCTTCCCTCGCGCCAACGATAGAAGAGGATGAGGTTCCGTCTGTGGGTCGGGGCTGGAAACCTAGCTTTCTCGGTTTCGAGGGCCGGATTCACGGGGCCCCTCAAAATCTTTTACTGGTCGGGGAGTTTTGCGGGTTCTGCTCTTTGCGTTTTTATGGTTCCAAATCCGTATCCGGCGGTTATTTTGCGGGTTTGCGCGTTTTGCGGGCTCTGCTAGAGATGCTCTAAGTGGATGCTAAATTTGTACAAAGTGTAGTGAAGAGCAATCCTTACAAAAAAATCCGTGTAAGATGTATGAATCAAATTGCACACACGGGAAAATTTCCCTGCGACGCAGGATTATAGTACACCAAAATTCCCATTAAAATCCTTGGAGGCAAAGAAGTCCATCAGCATAGTGGAATCTTATGTCAGACTTCATCTCCACCTTCAACATGACTCCATGGTAGATGATTAGTCCATCCCGCGCCTCGTTGACCTCAAAATCTCATGTGCACACCGTCAGTAGTCAATCCCACGCCATCGTATGTGGAAGCACACATCCCTCGGACATGCATCACGTGTTTTCACGTCACAGAATTCATACACCATCAACCCTCACGCTGCTACATCGTTGTCGCCAATCTTTTGTCCGATCAACCACACATGTTGATCCGTCGGACTATCCAGTCCGACAAAGCCGAACATATCCAACTACAACCATGCTCCACCTTGCGCCTAGTCCACCCGCTATACTTCCGTGTACTGTCGGGCACCTTGTATATACATGATCCTTTACGACATACCAGACTGCTAACAGCCTTATACGCACATCGCTTCTCCGCCTCGTTTTTCCGTATCGTGCAACCACTCCATCGTGTACGCAAACAGTGTACCGAGCAAAGAACCAACAATATAAAATCCTCGAGCATTCCATACACACGCACCAAAGAGGATGCCATTTTACATGCACCTCACGCCCACGTGCCGCCAAAGCTTTTAGCAACTAGATGATGCCCCGCACGTTGCTGCGGTAACGCATGATAAAAAAGTGTAAACATATGTGAGAGAAAATGAAAGTGTTATGTACTACTGTAAAAACTGCATGAATACGAAATATATAATAGAGAGAATGATAGAAGAGCTTCTATTTTATTTCATTATAACTCGAATGGACATCACCTTTGTTATCATCAATACTCTTCAACTGAAAAACATCATAAAATATTAATGTGGAAAAAAGTCTCCTGAATTATTTGGTCTAAGCATACTGTGAAATAGGCTATTGGTACCGTGCACCGCGCGTCACATTTGTTGAAATCTGGCAATAATCCTTAACATAAGCTATGCATGGTAAAAGTACATTACCTTTTGATGCATAGGCCTTGTGCCTCTGATAAATTTTATTTCTGATCATAGTGGTGCAAAAATGAAATTGCTCCAAGATTTTTTTATCTGTCTCCAATTATCAGAAAGCCATACACACCACGAAGGCATTGCTCTAAGATAGAAATACTGACAGTGAATCGCGCCTTGGATGGAGCTGCATGTAAAGAGCTAAAAAAGTTGGATGAGACTAATGTAAGTATTCAACAGAAGCAAAAATAGATTTTTGAAATATGGATAGAGTGCACTCTATCTCTCAATCGACATCGATGCAGAAAAAATGCAAACAACCGAATGGTCATACCAAATATGTACGCTTCATCTGACCAATTAAAAGAGAAACTGAAGCAAATGCAGTAACTGGCTGTCAGAATAGAGTACGTTCATGAATGCTCATACCACTATTGTAAAAGAGGCTGATTCAAGTGACATCGTAAGAAATTGTGTTAGCAGTTAGTATAACAACGATCCATTATTAACCCCTGCTGTCTGCATCGTCATGAAAGGAAGCCGGAAGAAAAACCATGTTAGCAACTTAGCATACATTTGGAATGACATTACCGTGAAAACTAAAATACCTGCAATTCATCAACAGAATTTGAGAACATAAATATTCTTTTCTGACACCCAGTAGGCCCAATTCTGATTACAAACAAAGGACGTAAGCAAAAGTGCAGGACCGAAATGTTAGTGATCAACTGGATCAGATGAAGAAACAGAAGCTATACAAATAGAACTACTGGATCAGATGAAGAAACAGAAGCTAGACAAATAGAACTACCAACCACAAAATCCTGGCATATCGTTTACCATTTTGACTTAATTCCCTGAAAAAGTTCACATGAGAGAGAGAGAGAGAGAGAGAGAGAGAGAGAGAGAGAGAGAGAGAGAAAGCCGCTAATATGAGAGATGCTGGACATAGAGCTTCCAAAGAAAAATTTAGAACCGGAGAAAATAAAAGGGGAAAGAGGCTGCAGCTTACCTTGGAGTGCAGTGCAGGGTGCTGCTGCAGGTCTTCATGTCATGGCTGGGGCGCCTAGGAGTACGGAGGAGTCCTAATCCAGCGGAACGTGCCTCGGAGATGAACAGGAAAACGGAGCACGTGATAAGCACCTCCGCGAGCACACACCCTCTTTTTTGAACAGGAAAACGTAGCAGTGCCTTGCCACCACGAACGCCGCGAGCACCTCCGCCGCCAGCCAAAGCATCCACCTCCGTCTCAACGCCGCGCCAGCTGCTGGTGCCTTCTGCCCGCTGTCTTGGTGGCCGGGAGGGCGAGCACGATAGCCGCCGCACTGCCCCAATCCGCTTCAGCCGGCTTCTTCACCAATCGACGACAACAGGGAGTCTGACATCTCCGGCGAGCTAGTTAATTCATTCCTCTAGCTGCAGCGACCGAGGAGATGAACATGACCACCGTACCTCGTCTCGTTGACACGAAGGAAACACGAGTGATGCCAAACTGGGGACGGCTGGGAAGCAGAGGGGAAACGGAGGGTAAAAAATCGATGGAATGGGAGAGAAGAAGAGACGGGCAAGGAGGATAAAACTGCTGCAGTGATGGAATGTGAATCAGGCGCCAATCAATGCTTGAATGGGGAGGCAATACGGCTCGATGCATGCGGATGCAATTAAAGAATACCAAAATACCAAAAGTTCATGGAACGGTACCGGCTGCTAATTGAATGGGGCTACTTCAAACGTGACCATGAGTGGCTCGTGGGTGCCAATGCTAATAGGGTGACGTGGCTGCACAATATTGCAGAGAATTCCTTTTAGTGGGTCATTGCTATTTAGATATAGAAGATAACCTGTTTTTTTTTCTTGCTCCTGATGAAAAACACAACACACCATGACGCTTTTTTTTCAGGTAACAAATCTCATGCTTGCGTGCAGTCTCCGCAACGTCCTGACTGCTCCCGCACCTGCGCCTGGCCTTTTACAGCTTACTGGACTATGCCTTTCTGTCCACGGTGGGGATTCTCTGACTTAGCTCAGCCTGACTTTGGGACATTGACAGGTGGGCTCCACGTCTGATGGGGCCCACTCATCAGTGACTCAAAGTCACAGAAAAGTTAGAGGGATAAAGTCAGAGGATCCGCGCCGTTCTGTCCAACCCTGAGCACGAGCGCCCAGCTCGGCCACCCCCAACCAGGTTAGGTTCTGATAATTTCAAAGGATTGAGATGTAACTGATGCCCCGCAGCCCCTGCCCAGATTAGGTAATTCAGAGTTTTAGTTAGATGCATTGATGCAAATTTGATGAAGAAGAAGAGCAACAACAAAACGAATCTATAAACCTAATTGATTTGGAAACAAGGTAAGAAGATATTTTCTGGGTGAAAGAAAAAGCTAAAAATGAACGAACGTCATTTCTCTAAATAGTTATTGGTCTTATTCAGTTGTATTTTTTTCCATTAGGAATATTTTTTTCTTTGCAGCATAAAATAAATCTGCTATTTTTGCATGAACATAAAAATATATCATCATGACACTGCCATCATTATCCTTTATATTTGTTCTATGACTTGGTCCTTTTTTCATGTACAATTTGTGTTCCTCTAAGTAATTGGCACCCTCTTGTGTTTTGCTCACGCTCCGCCACTGACCACGAGTGCACAAACTTGGTAAGTTGAGTGACCGTTTTTTTTTTCATTTTGCAAGTTGGCGACTTATTTGCACGCACGCGACAAGTTGGAGATCATCTGTGCCATTTACTCTCCTTCTTCTGCAGGTCCTCCAGACTCATCACCTCCAGCATACACGTTAAGGACAACTAGTTGCGCCTGCACCCCATTATACGGATGCCCCACTTCGAAGCTTTCAAAAATTGCGAAATAAATCATGAACATGAATTATCTTGTGTCTTCTGCACCCACAAAGTTTCATCCAAAAATATGATCATATATGCCCTGTGCAAAAAAGAGAAAGATCTAAGTGAATAGTATCAAGTGCTGATCACACTTTATTTTTTTTATTTTTTTGCACATGTCATATATGGTCATAGTGGTTTATGAAATTTATGGAGGCACAAGACACAATATAATCTATGGCCATGATTTTCTTCACAATTTTTAAAGACTCCGAAGTGGAGCATCCGACAATAAAGTGCGGGCGCATGTAATTTCCTGACTTGCCCTGGTAGTACATCCAAGATTTGAAAAGAAAAAGTTCTATACTACGTGCTCTGATATCGTCATTGTACATGGCATAAGAAGAGAAATGGATCGTTTAAGACACTCTAACTCTCCACAAACTAGCTGAAATTTAGCACCGCTTGATAGAATAGAATGCAATCACTTGACAAAACAGCTCAAATTTGCAAGCAATCTACTTGACAAAAACATGAGGGCTCAACCCGGTACAAGGTGCAAGCGCGCACGGCCTTGGTCGTTCCAAAATTCTCTCTCTCAAATAGCTGTGTGTTTCGATCCCAGTCGGTCCAATCAAAGAGGGGGTTCCTATCCTAGTCGGATACAACGTTTGCTCTGATAATATACAGGGAAGAAAAGATTGTGTTATGTAATTTAGCAAGTCCTCTTTGTCCTGCACAAGGCACGTTCGTCAGAGAAGGGGATCCGGCGGTTTCGGAGCAAAGCCCGAGAGCCATGTCAAAGCGGTCGCGATCGCCTCGACACTCCTCTTCCCGCGCGGCCAAGCGGCCGTCGGCGCATCAGCAATTCAGCATCAGCTGCAGCATCTGTATGTGTTGCTGGACGACTGGGAGAGGGGCTGCAGCATCTACAGGGTGAGCGAGGACGACCTCGAAACTGATTCTGACGCCGACCTAGAGACGCCATCCCCGATCGCCCGCATCGAGGCACGGCATCCGCTCTCATGGTCTTTCGCCAACCATGGCACCACGATCCTGGCGGTGCGTCAGGGCGTAGGCAGCCTCGCCATCCCTGGGTTCGACACCAAGACGATGGGGGTGACACTGTGCTCGGTCCCGCCGAGTCATAGTAGTCAAAACCCCAGACCGTTCTACGTATCGCTCGGCGACAGGCTCTTTGCCATGGTTGGCGAGTCCGTCGAGCTGCTCGGTCCTAGGCCGCCGCCCGACAGCGCCGAGCCTTGGTCCTGGTCCAGCATCAACGCGCACACGCCGTTCTCGCCCGAGCACGTCGCCGGCTACGCAGTGCACCCGAACGGGCGCACTGTCTTCGTCTCGGCGGAGGGGAGCACCTACTCGTTCGACACAAAGCGCCTCGAGTTCCATCACCATGGCGACTGGATGCCGCCGTTCAGAGGGCGGGCACACTACGACAGCGAGCTGGACGCGTGGGTCGGCCTCGCCATGTCCGCGGAAGGAAGCGGGCGCGTCTGCTCCTGCGTGTTAGAGATAGGCTTAGCGTGCAAGTCAAGTTAATGTAACGATCTGATCGTGATAAGATCGGATCGATCTCTTTCCATATCTCAACCTCCTTGTAACCGACTTGATGTAAACCCTAGCCGATGTTGGCTGCCTATATAACACGCAACCGATGCGCGAGACAAAGCCATCGTTCAATCTAAACCTAGCCTAGGGTTTTCACATGGTATCAGAGCTACCTCTATCCCTCACATCCATGGCTAGCCCATCCTCCTCCGCCGCCGTGAGCAACTCGCTCCCAAGCCAAGGCACGGCGGAAAAGCTCACCCGGGAGAACTACTTGCTGTGGGAGACAGCGGTTCTCCCGGCCATCCGTGGCGCGCGCCTCATGGGGTTCCTGGACGGGACCAGCGTCGCGCCCGCAATCACGCTCACCATTGAGAAGAGCGACAAGAGCAAGGAGGAGGTGAGCAACCCGGCCTACGAGGCTTGGGTGCAAACCGATCAGCAGGTCCTCACCTACCTGTTGAACTCGGTATCCAGGGAGATCATGATCTCCTGCATCGGACTGAAGACGGCGGCCGCGGTCTGGAAGGCGATCACAGGGATGTTCGCCGCCCAGTAACGCACTCGGATCGCCACTCTCCGCGTCAAGCTCGCCAACACCAAGAAGGAGGGCAAGACGACGGCGCAGTACTTCGTCGCCATGAAGGCGACTGCGGACGAGCTCGCAGCTGCGGGCCGCAAAATCGGCGAGGATGAACTCATCGAGTATCTCCTTGCGGGTCTAGATGATCCATACAACCCTATCTTCGCCGCGATCGGAGCCAATCCCACCGCCAAGCTCACGGTCAGCGATCTGTATTCCCAGATGACTTCCTATGACAATCATATGGAGATGTTAGCAGGTGTGGGAGCAGACAGCGGCAACTCATCATCGGCAAACGCGGCCACGCGTGGACGTGGCGGACGCGGAGGACCGGCGCGCGGTGGACGCGGCTATGGCCGCGGACGCAACGGTGGAGGCCGTGGTGGCGGCTACGGCTATGGCCGCGGCCAAGGACGCAACAGAGGTGGTGGCCATCGAGGAGGCGGCAGAGGCGGCTATGACCGCGAGCGCATCACCTGCCAGATCTGTCAGAAGCCGGGGCACCCGGTGAAGCAATGCTGGCATCGATATGATGAAGATGAGGTTGAAGAAGAAGATATGGGCGCCAATGCTGCCTACGGCGTCGACACCAACTGGTACGGGGACAGCGGCGCCACCGACCACATAACCAGCGAGCTCGACAAGCTTGCCATCAAGGAGAAATATCATGGCCGCGAGAAGATTCACGCGGCAAACGGAACAGGTATGGACATTAGACATGTTGGTCATGCTTTTGTTAAAACCCCATCCAAACCTCTCCATCTTCGCAATGTCCTTCACGTTCCACAAGCCACCAAAAATCTTGTCTCCATTCATCGTTTTACACGTGATAACAATGTATTTGTTGAATTTCATCCGTGGTGTTTCTATGTGAAGGATCAGGCAACGAAGAAAACACTCCTTGAAGGTAGATGTGAGAAGGGTCTATATCCGCTGGTGTCTTCCTCATCATCAAGCTCCAATAAACAAGTTTTTAGCGCCACCAAGCCTTCAGCTATAAAGTGGCATGATCGATTAGGCCATCCATCTTTTAGAATTGTTCAACGAGTTATTAGGGATTTTAATCTTCCTTTTTCTGATAAACTTAGCATTGCGTCGGTTTGTGATTCATGTCAAAGAGCAAAAAGTCATCAACTTCCATACATAAGATCTACTAGTATTTCGACCTCACCTCTAGAGCTTGTGTTCTCCGATGTGTGGGGACCGGCACCTATCTCTGTTGGTCGTCATTCATACTATCTAAGTTTCATCGATGACTTTAGTAAATTTTCATGGATCTATCTTCTAAAAAAGAAATCTGAGGTTTTTCAAGTTTTTCAGAATTTCCAAAATCTCGTTGAAAGAAAATTTGATAAAAAGATCATAGCCATGCAAACAGATTGGGGTGGCGAATATGAAAAATTAAACCCCTTCTTTCAAAAGGTGGGCATTGCTCACCATGTTTCATGTCCACATGCCCATCAACAGAATGGGTCGGCAGAAAGAAAGCATCGTCATATTGTAGAAGTTGGGCTTGCACTTCTTGCTAATGCATCCATGCCATTGAAATTTTGGGATGAAGCCTTCTTGACCGCTACATATCTCATAAACATGCTACCATCTCCGGTCATCAACCATGAGAATCCCATGGAACGGCTTCACAATGAGAAACCAGATTTTTCTTCTCTTCGTGTCTTTGGTTGTGCGTTTTGGCCAAACCTTAGACCTTACAACAAAAGAAAACTTGCTTTCCGTTCTAAACAATGTGTCTTCCTTGGCTATAATCACATGCATAAAGGAGTCAAGTGTCTTGATGTATCCTCCGGTCGAGTTTACATTTCTCGAGATGTAGTTTTTGATGAATCAGTTTTTCCCTTCGCTAAACTTCACCCAAATGCCGGAGCCCTATTGCGAAAAGAAATTCTCCTCCTACTCGAGTCTCTACAAAATACGACGCTAGATCAAGAGGGGGACAACAAAGCATTGATCTAACAGCTAATGTTCAAGTTCCTTTTGTTTTCTCTAATTTATCTCAGGAGCAGCAGAAGCCCACAGAAGAAAATTCGGTGCAAAACGATGCCGAAACGAGTTCATATGATAATGAACAAGAACTAGCGCTAGAAGACAATGGCGCAAGACACGAGGTGGATCCTCCGACGCAATCGCCCTCGGGATCATCTTCGGTCCAAGCCGAATCGGCCTCGGGATCTGTCTCCGCCAGCAGACCCATGGCGCGGTCGGATGAACACCGCAGCGAGTCTGCGGAAGACACGTCGCCTGGCCCTTCGAGGTCGCAAAGGGCTGACCAGCCCAGCGTCGACACGCTCGACGCCTCCAGTGGACCTGCCAGGCTGAGCGGGCCAATGGCTTCTGCGTCTGCGCGTGGTCAGCCGACCAGGCAGAGAACCGCGCAGCCACTCAGGGCAGGTGGCCCAATCAGACGCGCTCCAGCGCGTGCGCGACGCGGCGGTGTGACGCGCAGCCGACAGGAGGGGAGGTCCATTGCGCCGTCTGACGGAGGAGCGGGATCCTCTGTGGCAGAAGAAACTGCACATCCTCCTGCAACTTTGGTGCATCGCACAAGATCAACAACAGGAAACAGTAAGCCAAAACAGTTTAAGGATGGAACAGTAAGGTATAATTTATCTGTTGTTTCTAATGAGCCTGCAAACTTGCAAATAGCATTAGAAGATTTAAATTGGAGAAATGCTATGAATGATGAGTATAATGCCTTGGTAAAAAATAAAACTTGGCATCTAGTACCATATAAAAAAGGCATAAATCTTATAGACTGTAAATGGGTTTATAGAATCAAAAGAAAAGCTGATGGAACCATTGATAGATATAAGGCTAGATTAGTAGCAAAAGGATTTAAACAAAGATATGGCATAGATTATGAGGACACATTCAGTCCAGTTGTAAAATCTGCTACTATTAGACTTGTGCTAGCTATTTCAGTTTCCAGAGGATGGAGCCTAAGACAATTGGATGTGAAGAATGCGTTTCTTCATGGTGTTCTGGAAGAGGAAGTGTTCATGAAGCAGCCACCTGGATATGAGGATGCAAATGCACCACATCATGTGTGTAAGTTGGATAAATCACTATATGGTCTCAAGCAAGCACCAAGAGCATGGTTTGCCAAGCTAAGTTCAAAACTTGAAGAATTAGGTTTTCAGCCATCTAAAGCCGACACATCATTATTCATCTATAACAAGTTTGATGTCACTATATTTGTGCTAGTTATGTAGATGATATCATTGTCACTAGTTCTTCAAATAAGGCTATATCCGCACTACTTCAAGATTTAGGAGCTGCTTTTGCTTTGAAAGATCTAGGTGACTTACATTATTTTCTGGGTATTGAAGTAAAGAAGTTCAAAGATGGTATTGTACTAACCCAAGAAAAATATGCATTGGATTTGTTAACTCGTGTTGGCATGAAGGATTGCAAGATATCATCAACTCCTTTGTCATATTCAGAAAAACTTTCAGCAGTTGAAGGTGAAGCACTTGGACAAAATGATGGCACAAGATACAGAAGCATTGTAGGTGCATTGCAGTACTTGACTCTTACAAGACCAGATATTGCTTTTTCGGTAAATAAGGTATGCCAATATTTGCATGCACCAACTACTGTTCATTGGACAGCAGTAAAAAGAATATTAAGGTATATAAAGGGAACTACAAGTCTCGGATTGACCTTCAGAAAATCTTCTTCCACCTTAGTGAGTGCCTTCTCAGATGCTGATTGGGCCGGCTGTGTTGACAGTAGAAGATCAACAGGTGGTTTTGCTGTGTATCTTGGTCCTAACCTAATTTCCTGGAGTGCAAGAAAACAGGCAACAGTCACAGAGGCAGAATACAAAAGCTTGGCAAATGCTACAGCCGAGATAATTTGGGTAGAGTCCCTACTTGGTGAGCTTGGTGTCCCAAGAAAGCAAACTTCATGTTTGTGGTGTGATAATATGGGGGCAACTTATCTTTCAGCTAATACTGTATTTCATGCAAGGACAAAACACATTGAAATAGACTTTCATTTTGTACGAGAAAGAGTTGCAAACAGACAACTTGAGATCAGATTTATTCCATCCCAAGATCAGGTGGCAGATGGCTTCACAAAGGCGTTACCTCCATGGCAGTTTGAAGAATTCAAGTACAATCTCAATCTTAAGAATAGTTGTGATTGAGGAGGGGTGTTAGAGATAGGCTTAGCGTGCAAGTCAAGTTAATGTAACGATCTGATCGTGATAAGATCGGATCGATCTCTTTCCATATCTCAACCTCCTTGTAACCGACTTGATGTAAACCCTAGCCGATGTTGGCTGCCTATATAACACGCAACCGATGCGCGAGACAAAGCCATCGTTCAATCTAAACCTAGCCTAGGGTTTTCACACTGCGATGCCACGTCTGCTCGAGCTAGGTGTCAGGACATGCCTGACTGGAAAATCACCCAACACAAGGTGTTCAACTGTAGGTGGAGTAGATATCGAGGGGCCACCCTGGTGTACATGGGAGGCAACAGGTATTGCGTCGTCCGGTGTTGCGCACACATGGATGAGGAGAAGATTGCCTACCCCAGCCGCCGTGTGATGCAGATGACCATGTTTGATCTCAAGTACGGTAAGAATGGGGAGCTGCTGATCAATATCCGCCGGGGCTGTGCATCCATCCCATACAAGGTCCCTCGTGAATTTAGGGTCGGACCAACCCTTGATCCCACAGCATTTTGGATGTAACTTGATAATAAGCATTATAGAGGTTTACAGTCTCCTTGTTTGCGTTACTTCTGGTGTTACAATATTCAGTTATGTGTTTCTTTGTTACTATAGGGAAGCTCGCGAGGTGGCACACAGTGCTCGAGCAAAGATAGAAGCCTATGTTTGTGGTTAAATGGTTAGAAAATTCCGCAAAAAAATATCACAGCGAGGCATCGAGCACTTCATGAAATAACTGAAAAAATATAGGGAAAATGAATGGTGAAAAGCTCTCACTTAACACACGTTGGAAAGATGAACGAGCCCTACAAATTCAGGATTTTTTTAAATAATATTATTTTAAACATTTATTCGAAAAGTATCAATGTTTTTTTCAAAAAACTCGGAAAATAGCAGGCCGTCGTCATGGCCATGACGATTTTCGTCATGAGCCAGAGCGAAAGCCAGGTTTCGACTTGGCCCACGACGAAAGCATTAGCTTCCTCATGGCCGGTGATGAAAGGAACCAAAGGAAGGTAAGTTCCTACCTTTTCTGTTTAATTTTTTGATTAAAATAAAAGTTCCTCAACCGTATCATTATTCATGATAAAATATATAAAAAATATATGCGCATCGATGAGTAGATTCCATTCCCGTGATAGGTTTCGAGTTTGGTCGACTCTAACTCCTTAATTTTGGATCGAAATTCGCAAAATAATTCGACAAATTTTGTCAAATTCGTCGCACTCCGTCGTTTGAACTTTCCTTTCATGAGTAGATGGATTTGCCCGTTCCACACAACTTTTACCTTGTAACGTTTTTGTTTTGACAGACATATACATATTCTCTTTAGCATCCATAGAAAAACACACATATTAGAGAGAAAATATGTATATGTCCATCAAAACAAAAAAGTTAAAACATAAAAGTTGTGTGGAAGGGTGAAATCCATCTACTCGTGAAAGGAAAATTCAAATGGTCGACTGAGTGCAATTTTTTTTTACAAAATGCGTCAAATGTTTTTGCAAATTTTGATCCAAAATTAAGGAGTTAGACTCGACCAAACTCAAAACCGATCACGAGAATGGAACCTACTCGTTGATGCACATATATTTCATATATATTTTACCACGAATAATGATACGGTTGAGCAACTTTTATTTCAATCAAAAATTAAACAGGAAAACGAAGAATGTACCTTCCTTTTGTTCCTTTCCTCACCGGCCATGAGGAAACCGGTGCTTTTGTCATGGGCCAGAACGAAACCTGGCTTTCGTCCTGGCCCATGACGAAAGCACTGGTTTTTGTCATGCGGCATGACGACAGCGCGCTATTGTCCAATTTTTTTGAAAAACTGTGCTACTTTTCGAATAAATGTTTCAAATAATATTATTTTAAAAATAATTCAGAAATTCAGGTGTAAACCATATTTCCAGAAGGAAAGAATTTCAAGATTTACAGTTTTTTAATCCCTGCATTTCTTGAGAAATGACGTTTCATAGTTCCTTAGAATCAATCAAGTTTGTGTCGACCATTGGTTTCTCACAGGTATGATCCCCACGTATGATAACTTTCAGCTTACCAAATATTGGCCTTTGGCCAGCAATTGTTTGCTCAGGAGTTGGCCCGGTTTTGGAAACAAAATGATTCGATGCCAAGTGGTCAGCATATATTTCAATCAGACTAAAATGTTACTATAATAACAATAATAAATACTCCAAAGATAACAAAAGATCAGCATCTATAACAAAACCTGAGCACTTCTGACACCAAGCCCGTGTGCAAAACTATAGAAGCTTGCACGGGATCGGATACTTGGTGGAATGGATCAGCTGCAGTTTTTGCGGATATTGTTTATATGGCTTCTAATATTGGCTACGTGATATTGGATACTTGGTGGAATGGATCAGCTGCAATTTTTGCGGATATTGTTTATATGGCTTCTAATATTGGCTACGTCGACATTGGATACTTGGTGGAATGGATCAGCTGCAATTTTTGCGGATATTGTTTATCAACACGGATTTGGTGCCTAGGGGGGTAGTGGTGCATATGGTGGCCACCGTTGGATAAAGCGCACATGCACTCCCTTGATGAATCCATGCTTGGAAGAGCCGTCTCTGCATGCAACGGTGAAAGTTTTCCATCTATTTCTCTTAGCCTCTTTGCATGTGCTGCCGTCCACAAAACACTAAACATAACTCAGAGGTGGAAACATTGTTGTGTGAATCTTTTTGCATGTGCTAGCCGGTCACACCTTTTAGAGAATTTCAAAGGTGAAAATTCACAAAGGGGTGGTGGATGGATGCGGGTGTCCAAAAGCACCATATCCACACAACAATTCATGTGTTGTACCGGCATGGTGGTGTTTCATCTTTTTCTTAAACTTTGGCCAAAAAAGTTAGGACAGATTTTTCACGGGGAAACTCTATGTTGAGCAACGTGGGTAACAACGAAGCAACAATTCCACTTTAGACAATTCCCCCACTAGATTGAATTCCTTAAAGGACTAGTTCAAGGCATGAAATATTTCATATCATTGGTGTAGAATTCTCTAGAAGTGATGTGTAGGAGAGAGAAAGAGGAATCAACATGCAATCGTTCATGCTCTCGGTGTGACGCCGTGAATATTTGTTGTTTGCATTGGAACCAATCTTGTGCTCCCTATAGTGTATCCAACGGTTGGATGAGGGTGCACCACTACCCCCATGGCACCCCACTATTTTGCTATTGTTTATATTGCTTCTAATATTGGTTACGTCGAGATTGAATACTTGGTGGAATGGATCAGCTGCAATTTTTGCGGATATTGTTTATATGGCTTCTAATATTGGCTACGTCGAGATTGGATACTTGGTGGAATGGATCAGCTGCAATTTTTTGCGGATATTGTTTATATGGCTTCTAATATTGGCTACGACGAGATTGGATACTTGTGGAATGGATCAGCTGCAATTTTTGCGGATATTGTTTATATGGCTTCTAATATTGGCTATGTCGAGATTGGATACTTGGTGGAATGGATCAGCTGCAATTTTTGCGGATATTGTTTATATGGCTTCTAATATTGGCTACGTCAAGATTGGATACTTGGTGGAATGGATCAGCTGTAATTTTTGCAGATATTGTTTATATGGCTTCTAATATTGGCTACGTCTAGATTAGATATATTCTGAGCGAAGCAAATAACTTCAGGCATGAGATTGCTAGTACCACTCACCTGGTCACTTCTGGCGGAGTGGCGGGTAGTAAAAGGTATTCAGAGCAGGTTAATTAGAACTTCATTTCTTCTCGTATAAGCTCTTTGTACAAATTTTTCAAAATTCCGTTGTGTGCCGAAATGTTTTATAAAAGTTAGTTCAAAGGCGCATTAAAGACACTCCAACAATTTCCCATGAAAGAAAATTAGCTGAAATTTTAGCACGGCTTGACAAATTTCGGAGGAGTTTGCAATCACTTGACAAAGCAGCTAAAATTTGCAAGCAGTCCACGTGAGAAAAACATGAGGGCTCAATCCTGTACAGGGGCAAGCGCGCACGGGCTTGGTCGTTTTCCGACGCGTCTGACTCCAAATAGCTGTGTGTTTCGATCCCGATTATTACAAATCAAAGCGGGTTCCTGCCCCAGTCGGATACGATGTTTGCTCCCATTATATATAGAGAAGAAAAGATTGGTTACGTAATCTATCAAGTTCTTTTTTTTATTTCCTGCACAAGGCACGCTGAGAGAAGAGGATCCGGCGGCGTTTTCCAGAGCAAAGCCCGCCCGAGAGCCATGTCAAAGCGGCCGAGGTCGCCGCACACTCCGCTGCTCGCGCGGCCAAGCATCATCATAAGCAGCATCTGTGTTAGAATTTGGGTTCAATATGGGGAAGACCAAATAAGTAAATTGAAAATCTCAGATTGGTCCATGTGTATGGCAGAATTTTGGAGGTGCAAAGTGGTAGGTGCAAAGTAGTGCTAGAGTTTAGTCCCACATTGCTAGTTGGAGGAGACAAACACCACCTTATATAGTGGAGTGTTGTACCACTTGGTGTGCTAGTTGAGAATAGAAGGCTCTCTCGTGCGCACTCCTCCTCCTCCGCCGCCGTCCGTCCGTCTCGTCACGACACGACGCGGGTTGCGGGAATGAGCCGATGCCTATATTTTTGCTGTTCAGGAAAATCGAGTCGTGTTAGCGTAGCTTAGCCAATTCGGATCGCTACCGGATCGTGGGCTGCTGTAACCGACTCGAACGTGACCGGCCCACGTTGTACCCGTTAGGGTTTCCCGAACCGCACTATATATTGCCGTGCACTGCGTGCGCCGTCACACACCCGAACCAATCTAGGTTTTGCCAATCTCGTGCCTTGCGCCGCCACCGTAGTATACTCCATCCCGTGCGCCGGCGTGCACCGGCGAACGGGACAGCAGGTTTCCGGAACCACTTGTCCTTGTGATCCTGTACGGAGAGGGCGAATAAGGTTTTTGGGAAGCGCCTGCGCGACTGCTTTCAAGTTCTTCATCACGGCTCGACTTCCTGGACGATCTCCGGGTCTCGGGCGACTCGTCTCCAACGTCGTCTTCTTCGAGCTGCTACCGTCGCCGCTCAAGCTGCTGCCGTCGCTGCTCCAACGACTACTTCATCTACAATTGTTCGGTACGTTCGTCACGTTCCGATGGCTGTGTTCGTAGATGTCTTGCTGCTGTTCATGTTAATTAATACGTCTAGTATTTTCGAGATTAACATGTTAGTAGCTCTTGCGATCATGTTTATATTCTGGAATTAATCATGGAAATTATGCCTAATAATCCAACAATCCAAAAACCTTATATTTGTTATAGGCAATTTCCTGAGTTAAACATGGGACATCTATCTGATGCGCTGAGGCCGGACAAGTTTACCGGTGTGGACTTTAAGAGATGGCAGTACAAGACCACACTGTGGTTGCGATCTCTGAAAGTGTTCGAGGCTAGTGAGGGTTTACCTGAAGGAACTATATCTGACGAGGATCAGAACAAGTTCAAGGAAACCAATACTGCCTTTGTGGGACTCGTTCTGAGTGCTCTTAGCAACAAGCTGTTTGATGTGTACATGCACATTACAGATGCCAAAGAGCTCTGGGAGGCACTGAACGCTAAGTTCGGTGTAGCAGATGCTGGCAGTGAACTGTACATCATGGAGAGCTTCCATGACTTCAGGATGGCTAACAACCGTTCTGTAGTCGAACAGGCTCATGAGATACAGTGCATTGCTAAGGAGCTTGAGCACGCTAAGTGTGCCTTACCTGACAAGTTTGTGGCTGGATGCATTATTGCAAAGTTGCCCTCTTCATGGAGGAACTTCGCCACAACTCTCAAACACAAGAGACAGGAGATATCGGTTGAAAACCTGATAGCGTCTCTTGATGTTGAGGAGAAGGCTCGGGCTAAGGACACTGCTGAGAGAGGTGGTGAAGGTCAGTCTAGCGCCAACATGGTGCAGAAGAACTTTCACCATGGCAAGAGCAAGGCAAAGAGCAAGCCTTCCTTCAACATGCCTACCAAGACTACTTCTTTCAAGAAGAAGAAGATGCTGAACAAATCTGAGCTAAAGTGCTACACTTGTGGAGAGCCCGGACACTTCTCTGTGGACTGCCCAGATCGTGCAGACAAGAAAGGGAAGGCGCCAAAGCATGTCAACGTCGTGACCGCTAGCAATGCTGATGGGTACGGTAATTTACCGATTGTGCTTTCAGTATTTCAATCTCCATGTTGGTGGATTGATACGGGTGCTAATGTTCATGTATGTGCTGACATCTCTATGTTCACTTCTTATCAGGTCGCAGATTCAAGCGTCTTAATGGGGAATGGATCACATGCTTCTGTTCGTGGTGTTGGCACGGTAGATCTGAAGTTTACTTCGGGGAAGATCGTGCAGCTGAGGAACGTGCAGCATGTCCCTACTATGAACAAGAATCTTGTTAGCGGCTCCCTTCTATGCAGAGATGGGTTTAAATTAGTCTTGGAGTCCAATAAAGTAGTTGTGTCAAAGTTTGGACAATTTATTGGTAAAGGGTATGAGTGCGGAGGCTTGTTCCGCTTTTCATTATCGGATTTTTGTAATAAGTCAGTAAACCATATTTGTGGCAGTGTGGATTCGGATGCTAATGTTTGGCACTCTCGTTTATGTCATGTTAATTTTGGTTTAATGAGTAGACTTTCCAGTTTGAGTTTAATTCCTACTTTCACCATTGCCAAAGGTTCTAAGTGCCATAGCTGTGTGCAATCTAAGCAACCTCGAAAGCCTCACAAGGCAGCCGAGGAGAGAAACTTGGCACCTCTAGAACTCGTACATTCGGATCTATGTGAGATGAATGGCGTGTTGACAAAAGGTGATAAGAGATATTTCATGACTTTAATCGATGATGCTACTAGGTTCTGTTATGTATATTTGTTGCACACTAAAGATGAAGCTTTAGACTACTTTAAAATTATAAAGCTGAAGTAGAAAATCAATTAGAGAGAAAGATCAAACGTCTTAGGTCAGATCGTGGTGGCGAGTATTTCTCCAACGTATTTGATGAATTCTGTGAGGAACATGGTATTATTCATGAGAGGACGCCTCCCTATTCGCCCCAATCAAACGGGGTTGCCGAGAGGAAAAACCGCACGCTGACCGACTTGGTGAACGCCATGTTGGACACTGCTGGTTTATCTAAGGCATGGTGGGGGGAGGCTTTGTTGACTTCGTGTCATGTCCTGAATAGAGTTCCTAACAAGGATAAAGAGAAGACACCTTACGAGGAGTGGTCTGGGAGAAAACCATCACTTTCTTATTTTCGTACTTGGGGATGTTTGGCGAAAGTCAATGTTCCAATTCCTAAGAAACGAAAACTTGGACCGAAGACAGTGGATTGTGTCTTTCTAGGTTATGCTCAGCGGAGCATTTGCTATAGATTTTTAGTGGTTAAATCTGAGATACCTGATATGCATGTTGATACTATTTTGGAATCTCGTGATGCAACATTTTTTGAGAACACGTTTCCTATGAAGGATATGCATAGCATTGCTAGAATTTCTTCTGAGATATTTGCTGAACCTAGTACATCTGTTGATCATTCTGAACAACCACTTGTTGAGGAAGTCCTTGAGAAGGATGACAATGAATCAGCTCCCAAGAGGAGCAAGAGACAGAGGACTGAAAAATCCTTTGGTGATGATTTCATTGTGTACCTTGTGGACAATACTCCCACGTCCATTGCAGAGGCATTTGCATCTCCTGATGCTGATGACTGGAAAGAAGCTGTCCATAATGAGATGGACTCGATTCTTTCTAATGGAACTTGGGAATTATCTGAACGACCCTACGGCTGCAAACCTGTGGGTTGTAAGTGGGTGTTCAAGAAGAAGCTAAGGCCTGATGGTACTATTGAGAAGTACAAGGCACGGCTTGTAGCCAAGGGCTACACCCAGCGCGAAGGCGAAGATTACTTTGACACCTATTCACCTGTTGCTAGACTCACCACCATTCGAGTACTACTTTCCCTGGCTGCCTCCTATGGTCTTATCGTTCATCAAATGGACGTAAAGACAGCTTTCCTTAACGGAGAGTTGGAAGAGGAAATCTATATGGATCAGCCTGATGGGTTTGTAGTAAAAGGTGAAGAGAGAAAGGTGTGCAAATTGTT
Source organism: Poa pratensis (assembly GCA_947311845.1). NCBI lineage: Eukaryota > Viridiplantae > Streptophyta > Magnoliopsida > Poales > Poaceae > Poa > Poa pratensis. The sequence goes on along the minus strand of CAMZMU010000059.1, from coordinate 43,389,441 downwards.
AAAATCTTTGTATGGGCTGAAGCAAGCACCTAAGCAATGGCATGAGAAGTTTGACAGCACTCTTACGTCTGCAGGCTTTGCCATTAATGAGGCTGACAGGTGTGTGTATTATCGCCATGGTGGGGGCGATAGTGTTATATTATGCTTGTATGTTGATGACATACTTATTTTCGGTACAAGCATGATAGTGATAAATGAGGTCAAGTCTTTCCTGTCAAAGAGCTTTGATATGAAAGATCTGGGACAAGCTGATGTGATCCTGAACATTAAGCTGATTAGGGATGAGAGTGGGATTACGTTAACGCAATCACACTATGTTGAGAAGGTCTTGAGCCGCTTTGGTTATATAGACAGCAAGCCTTCTCCAACACCCTATGATCCCAGTGTGACACTCAGAAAGAACAAAAAGGAAACGAGAGATCAATTAAGATATTCTCAAGTGATCGGTTCACTCATGTACCTTGCGAGCGCGACGAGACCTGACATCTCTTTTGCTGTGAGCAAGTTGAGCAGGTTCATGTCTAACCCGGGTATTGATCATTGGCATGCACTTGAAAGGGTCATGCGCTATCTGAACGGTACAATGAGTTATGGATTCACTATTCAGGGCACCCTGCGGTGCTTGAGGGATACTGTGATGCGAACTGGATCTCAGATGTTGATGAGCTCTACGCCACAAGTGGATATGCATTTATTCTTGGAGGTGGCGCAGTGTCATGGAGGTCTTGCAAACAGACCATTTTGACGAGGTCAACCATGGAAGCAGAACTTACTGCTTTAGATACAGCTTCTGTTGAGGCAGAATGGCTGCGTGAGCTCTTGATGGACTTGCCGGTGGTTGAGAAACCATTACCGGCCATCCTTATGAACTGTGACAACCAAACGGTTATCATGAAAGTGAACAGTGCTAAGGATAATGCGAAGTCATCAAGACACGTCAAAAGACGCTTGAAGTCTGTCAGGAAAATGAGAAACTCCGGAGTAATAACTGTTAGTTATATTCAAACAGACAAAAACCTGGCAGATCCCTTTACGAAGGGACTATCACGTAATGTGATAGATAGTGCATCGAGGGAGATGGGGTTGAGACCCGTGAGCGTTACACCATAGTGGTAACCCAACCTATGTGATCGGAGATCCCGTGAATTAGGACCTGGGAAGAACAAGCTAGTGGTTTAACAGAGAGTTATTTTATAACCCTCTCCGTGGGAAGATGCATAACTCTCACATTCTGTAAGGCAGGTTGGCAATATGCCTTAATGTGTTTCTGTTGGCTATTCGTAGCAAAGGTGCTATCCTACAGAGCGACCTTGAAAGAACACACCTATATGAGTCCGACTGTTAAACGTCGCAGTCTATGAGATTTGGGTGATCTCTAGTAAGCTCATGAAGAGACCAGGGAGTATGACGCATATGCTCCACCCGCGGGGTAGGCTACTGGCAGCCACGTACTGGTTATGACTTTGAGTGAAGTCTATTGGCACCAAACTTGCAATTCAAGGTTCGTCCATTGTTCAAGTTGCTGGTAGATGTAGCTTGAAGCTCTAGGCGGAAGTTCAACTTAACAGTCTCTGCTGAAACACTGGTATATAAACAAGAAACGAGGTTTGGCAAAATCTCTAAATGGGAATTTGAGATCTGGTGGGGGATTGTTAGAATTTGGGCCCATTGGGAGCCCAATAAGCAATTCTGAAAATCTCAAATTGGCCCATGTGCATGGCAGAATTTTGGAGGTGCAAAGTGGTGCTAAAGTTTAGTCCCACATTGCTAGTTGGAGGAGACAAACACCACCTTATATAGTGGAGTGTTGTACCACTTGGTGTGCTAGTTGAGAATAGAAGGCTCTCTCGTGCGCACTCCTCCTCCTCCTCCGCCGCCGTCCGTCCGTCCGTCTCGTCACGACACGACACCCGCGGGTTGCGGGAATGAGCCGAGCCGATGCCTATATTTTTGCTGTTCAGGAAAATCGAGTCGTGTTAGCGTAGCTTAGCCAATTCGGATCGCTACCGGATCGTGGGCTGCTGTAACCGACTCGAACGTGGCCGGCCCACGTTGTACCCGTTAGGGTTTCCCGAACCGCACTATATATTGCCGTGCACTGCGTGCGCCGTCACACACCCGAACCAATCTAGGTTTTGCCAATCTCGTGCCTTGCGCCGCCACCGTAGTCTACTCCATCCCGTGCGCCGGCGTGCACCGGCGAACGGGACAGCAGGTCTCCGGAACCACTTGTCCTTGTGATCCTGTACGGGAGAGGGCGAATAAGGTTTTTGGGAAGCGCCCCGCGGACTGCTTTCAAGTTCTTCATCACGGCTCGACTTCCTGGACGATCTCCGGGTCCGGGCGACTCGTCTCCAACGTCGTCTTCTTCGAGCTGCTACCGTCGCCGCTCAAGCTGCTGCCGTCGCTGCTCCAACTACTAATTCATCTACAATTGTTCGGTACGTTCGTCACGTTCTGATAGCTGTGTTCGTAGATGTCTTGCTGCTGTTCATTTTAATTAATACGTCTTGTATTTTCGAGATTAACATATTAGTAGCTCTTGCGATCATGCTTTATATTCTGGAATTAATCATGGAAATTATGCCTAATAATCCAACAATCTGTACGTGGTGCTGGAGGAATGGGAGAGGGGCTGCAGCATCTACAGGGTGGGCGAGGAGGACCTCGAAATTGATTCCGACGCCGACATAGAAACCCCGTCCCCGATCGCCCGCATTGAGGAACGTCATCCGCTCTCATGGTCCTTGGCCACCCATGGCACCACGATCTTGGCGGTGCATCAGGGCGAAGGCAACTTCGCGATCCCTGGGTTCGACACCAAGACGATGGGGGTGACATTGTGCCCGTTCCCGCAGATCCCTAGCTCAACCTCCAAACCGTTCTACGTATCACTTGATGTGACAGGCTCTTCCTCATGGCTGACGAGTCCGTCGAGTTGCTCGGTCCTAGGCCGCCGCCCGACTGCGCCGAGCCTTGGTCCTGGTCTAGCATCAACACGCGGTGTCCGTTCCCGACCAAGGACGTCGCCGGCTACGCGGTGCACCCGGACGGGCGCACCGTCTTCGTGTCGATGGGGAGGGGCACATACTCCTTTGACACGAAGCGCCTCGGGTTTCAGTACCATGGTTTGTGGAAGCTGCCGTTTAGAGGGCAGGCACACTACGACATCGAGCTGGATGCCTGGGTCGGGCTCGCCATGTCCACGGAAGGGAGCGGGCGTGTCTGCTCGTGCAATGTTCCGTCTTCTCGAGGTAAGTGTGAGGCCATGCCTGACTGGAAAATCGGCGAAGGTGAAGTGTTTGACCCGATGTGGAGGAGGCATCGAGGGGCCACCCTGGTGTACATGGGAGGCAGTACATATTGCGTCGTCCGGTGCTGTGCACACAAGGACGATGAGAAGCTTGCCTACCCCAGCCGCCGTGTGATGCAGATGATCATATTTGATCTCAAGTATGGCAAGGATGGGGAGTTGCGGATCAGTGCCCGTCGAGGTCGTGCATCCATCTCGTACAAGGTCGCTCCTGAATTAAGGGCCGGACCGACTCTTGATCCTACAGCATTTTGGATGTAACTAATGATAATAAGTATTTTAGAGGTTTACATTCTCCGTAGTTTGCATTGCTCCTTGTTTGCCTTACTTCTTCTGGTATAATATTCAGTTATGTGTTAACCATGTCTCAAACCTCAGGCCTTTTCTAATATACGGTTTTGTTGTGTTGTCCTTCAACCTGCATTTGGCATTTATGTAACGACAGGCCATCTGCTCTGTTCTTCAGCATACAGTCTTGTTGTTAAAAGTTCTCAGGTTTTGTCATTGATGCTCATCTATTGTGATATAAAATGGTATCGACTAAGAATTAGCTTATCGCTCAGTCGATTCATCCACCATCAAAAAGCACGCCGCAATTTGTGCAAACCTAGATCTTCTTCCTCGCACCAACGGCGGCGCCAAGCTGAGCCGGAGCTGTCGCAGCCGCGGCTGGCCGCGGCGGAGGCGAGGGGCAACTTAACTTGGGGGGTGCAGGGTAGCTGGCGCCGGAGGTGGGCTTAGAGGGATGGCCGGGGTGACGGCGGACCACCGGAGGAGGAGCTCGGGCGGGGAGACGAGGCGTCGCGGCAGCTCACAGGCCACGGGTGGGGAGGATGGCGGTTAGGCCGGCCATGGCTGCATGGGGAGGCGCACTCGCCGGAGATGGAGATGAACGTCACGATGTCACTCTGAGAACTAGCTCTACTGGGAACTAGGCGGACCCTTACAGGAATATTTTATCTGATTGCAATATATGGTGACCGACTTGGCATTGAATCATTTTCTTTTGAAAATTGGGCCAACTCCTGAGCACACAATTTGCCAAACATTGCTAAGGGCCTAAGGACAAATTTTGGTAAGCTGAAATTTGTCATACATGGGGGTCATACCTGTGAGGAACCAATGGTCGAGACAAACTTGATTGATTCTGAGGAACTATGAAATGTATTTTCTCAAAAGGGCAGGGATCAATAATAAACTATAAATCTTCAAATTCCTTCCATCCGAAAATATTGTTTACACCTGAATTTCCTAGGGCTAATTCATCTTTCCAACCTGTGTTAAGAGAGATATTTTCACCATTCTTTTCCCTTCTTCAGACCTGTGTTATATTGTTTCAGTTATTCCAACAACTGCTCGATGCCTTACACGTTTTTGCTGGAATTTTCTAAACATTTAACCACAAACATATGCATCTATCTTTGCTCAAGCGCGGCGTGCCGCCCCACGACTTCCCAACCTATAGAAACAAAAAACACATAACTGAATACTGTAACACCAGAAGTAACGCAGCCAAGGAGCACAATACAAACTACGTACGGAGATTGTGTAAACCTCTATAATAGTAAGGAATCATGAGTTACATCCAAAATGTTCTAGGATCAAGATCAAGAGTTGGTCCGACCCTAAATTCACGAGGGACCTTGTATGGGATGGACGCATGACCCCGGCGGGCATTGATCAGCAGCTCCCCATTCTTACCGTACTTGAGATCAAACGTGGTCATCTGCATCACACGGCGGCTGGTGTAGGCAATCTTCTCCTCATCCATGTGTGCGCAACACCGGACGAGGCAATACCTGCTGCCTCCCATGTACACCAGGGTGGCCCCTAGATGCCTACTCCACCTAGAGTTGAACACCTCGTGTTCGCTGATTTTCCAGTCAGGCATGGCCTGGCACCTAGCTCGAGAAGACGGGACATCGCAGGAGCTGACGCGCCCGCTTCCTTCCATGGACATGGCGAGCCCAACCCATGCATCCAGCTCGCTGTCATTTTTTACAATGCGACCCTAGCCGGCTGAATTTCATTACCTCGCGATAACAAAATATAACCACCACCAGCATCCAAATGTGCGGAAAGTAAAGACAGAAAGTAAAAACCACAGCCTCACCGCCTAATGCTAGTGAGAGAACTGGGTAAGTTCTGCGAAGACAAAGAAAAGTAAAGGCTACAATCCAGATTTACAGGCAAACTGAGAGCATGAAAATAGATGGCCCGCCAAAAGAAGATGGAAAACGATTAACAAAATAGACTCTTCTCACATGTTGGAACAATATCAGCACATCTGAATTTTAGATATCATCATATTTGCGGGACTGTACTTGCAACTACATGTATTCATCATGAAACGGTGTCAGAGTGCCAGGTTAGGTACCGAAGAGGATCACATATACATAAGAAGTCGAGTGGTTTGAAACTTTAAGTTTTTTGGGTCATTAGATCTAAGTCTTTCTTTTCACTTGTGGAATTTGAACTTTGTGATATTTTTAATGTCAATTTGACGATGGATTGCTATGCGAGAACCTTTATTTTGGATGTGAAATTAAACAAGTTGTTTCACTTTTGTCTACAATCTTTGTTTTGGGACTTCGTTTTATTATATTCATGACTATTTGTTATACCATCGGTTCACTTTCATAAATAAAATTACACTTTTTCAATGATTAAATAATGATACTACACGTGCATTGCACGTGCACAATTACTAGTACCACAAAAGGCAAAGCCCACATTCGGAAAGATAGTGCCAAAGAGTGGATAAAGCAATAGAGATCGACCTTACACAGTTACACGAGTGCACGTAACCGTAAGGAGAAATGTCACTACAGATAGAGTGAAAACGATGTCAAAACAAGAACTTCGAAAGCATGCAGCACGCCCAAATCAATTTGTTCCAACAATCATATATTCTGATATGGCTAGACGTGAAGCACGCCAACTCGGATCAGACAGGACTAGGTAGAAGCACCATATAGTCGTCGGAGAAGAATAATAAATGACGAAAACCGGCGAGGGGACACAAGAGACCAAGCAAGGGAAACTAAAGCTAGAAGAAAACAAGAATACTAAACTCTGAAGATGGCATAAGAAAAAACGACCCCTAAGAGGCGCCATCTCATTGGAGAGGGAGATACTCAAGTGAAACCCTAGGACAACAAATGTTGGTCGCAGCCGAACGTTGATAAAAGTGACGATGTGGTTTACCGATCTATGGACAATATGTATGCAGGCAGATAAGCTGCTTCAATCTAGGGATGAAAACGGAGCGGATGGATCAAATATTATTGAAACCATGTTTGAAATCATATTTTTCGGATTTGAAGTCGGAACGGATAGGTGTGGATACTCATATGGAATCAAAACCTATTGTTTACATCTACAGATCGAATATGGGGCGATATGTTTAGGTTGCGGAAAAAACATTGTGTTGGATGTTGCTTTGAAAATAGAACTATCATATATCACATATTATGAACCAACTTAATTGAATCTATGTACTATTAAGATAGAGAACTTTTTAATAACTCATTATAGGAAGCTATGTAAGAGATCGAACCTGCTAGCAGCTCATGAACCAAATAAAAACCTAGCTACGAGTTGTAGCTGCACTAGTCCATCAAAAGCTTATACTTTAGATATGATAGAACTCATAATTCAAACTTAAAAAAAACATGCATTAAATTATGACTGTTGCCGGATATAACCGTGAAACACGGTATATTTTTGTATACAAATAGATATATTAGTAAAACCATTTTTCGTATCTGTGAATGATTATCGTATTCATGACCTTATTCGGCAACTATTCTACTGAATACTACCTCCATTCCAAAATAAGGCATATTTCATTTGATTTGACTAAGGCTTTGACCAACAATTAGTTTATTAGTATGTACTTTGTGTGACATAAAATTAATATCATTGTATTCCTAATCAGAAATACTTTACTTATGATTATGATCTATATCACATGAATCACATGTTAAATGCGAAATCTTTGGAATTGGAGGTAGTACGTTTTATCTTCCTGAGCATCAGGTCGGTCGATCTGTATAAAATAGTCCGTACCATTTTCATCTTAATTCGATCGACCTCGTGATTATGTTGTTGCTCCCAACTAAAGCCGCTGTAAAGCTTTTCTTCACGAAGACACACAAGGATTAGCGAGCACAAAGCAGTCGCACTTTCTCTACGTTTTACTAGATGATTGCAATGAAGCTAATGGACGATCGATGCAGATGTACATATCCATCCACGCCGCGTCTGATGCGATGCAGCACAAGGGAAAGCATGCCCTCGTTTTCCAACAGTGGGGAGATCGATCGACGTTGCCAGCGTAGCGACACGTAGGCGCAGAGGGTTTTTTTTTGGCTTTTTTTGTGTGGGGGAGTTTGTTTTTTGCTGGACGTTGCATTCTAGTATTTTGGAACTTCTCCGCCTGTTACTCTTCGCCTTAGTATGTTGGGCCGGCTGTCGACGTAGGTCCTTGATCTGTAAGCCAGGAGACCGTGGGCTGCTTACAGAGGATACCGGGCCAAACTGCAGCCCAGTCCGCGGCGACACGCGCGGACGCACCACACCTTCCAGAATCCGGTGCTGCTTCATTTTTAGTACCACATCGCTCGCGTAAGGTGAACTGAACGTGTTTATAACCCCCGGCAAGAAGCAAACAAGCACAGAGCAGCGGTAGGCTCTGTAAGCAACTCAAAACTTATTATGAGCAACCTTGGAAAAGGTGCTATCTAGATTAGAAGAAAAAGTCGAAAAAAAGATGTTAATTAAATTAGAAGAAAAGTCAAAAAAAAAATTAGATTAGAAGACCACACGACATGTGTGGTTTGCATTTTTTGTTCCCCTTGACAAGTTTCTCATAGCATATCATCGTTCCGGTTCTTCACTACTAGAGGCACCGTGGAGAAGCAGCAAACAGATCCCTAATAATAAACAAATTCTTCCTAAATTATTTTTAAATTGCAAAAAAAGAAACAATATATGCACAAGACGGAAACCGAGATATACATGTGAATTTTACATATTTTTCTACATGTTATTTAAATGAATTACTGTTTTACAAAGAAACTAACTTATAGGCATGCATGGTTTCTCACTAAATTAATAACTATCTCATGTTTCATGATCTTACAATTTGCAAATTTCCACCTCTCATGGTCCAGTGTAATGTGTGTAAAGATGGACACACACTGGACGTTTCTTAAAATTTTAAATTAAGCCACCTAGCTCGCTCCATATATGCACAGATTAAACAACATTCACGCAACAATGCTGACACACACACTGAGACTTCACTAACCATGCATGGAATCACCAAACTTTTCAGTATTACAATATTTAGCAAGGTTATGATCAATTGGATTTGCGTCTCTACTAATCTTCACAAAATAGGTCTCACAGCCTCCTTCCAACTCACTAACAGAAGAATGGTATTCGAACGAAGATCCGAGGCAAGACAAAGGGCGAATATTGCATACAAGGATCGGGTTCAGCTAAACCCCTTTAATTTATGCTAATTCAATATTATGACTACTTAGCACAGTCATTATTTTGTTTGACCCAATAGTTTGATGGCCATGAAAGCATTGCTAATATTTTACTAGCTTCAATTTCAAAAAAAAAATGCTAGCCTCGCCCTAAGCGGAGGCCTTTTATACACGACCGTGACTCAGCCTCTCGCACTGTCAAAGAAGGGGCACGGAGAGGGTAACGATATTTTGACATGAAACCAGGACCTCTTTCATATAAAAACATAGGACTAGAAAAACACAAGATTGCAATATCATGTCTACTTCACCCTACAAAATTTTGTGTCTTTGCTTGCATCACAGGAAAACGAAGATTTTTTTTTCCAAGAGGTCTGAATATATGCTAAACTTCGTACGAAATGTAGTATAAAGCAATCCTTATGGTATAAGATGTACTCCTATGAATTAAATTACTGACATGGAAAATGTTCTTGAGCCACATTCCTAAGGATTTTAGTCCGCCAACTTTTTTATAAAAATCCTTTCAATCAAAGAAGGCCGTCAATGTATGGAGTAGTAATTTTACTAGCTTCGGAAGCAGCCAAACATGGTTGTGACCTGTGATGTAATCAACCGTGCTGACAGTCATCCGCAAATTAGCACTTTTGGAATTATTTAGGCTAGCGTGCTTCGTTGGGCATGAAATGCTGGCATTTCGATCATATTTTGTTTGACGGACGTTCGTTAGGAGGGGCCGAGGGGCCCATTTGAACCCTTCACAAGTCTACCTGAAATTCCAAACCCAAATGAGCGCTACACTGAGAATTTGGAACATCCAACATTAAGGAAACAGAGACGAAAGCCCTCGCCGATGCTCTGTCTCCAGGCCAAATTCTTCTGGACTACGATTACACGGTACTACTAGTAAGTAGGAGTAGCACAAAGTGAAACACATCAGCCTGATCTGCTCCCCATTTTGCACTACAGACCTACGTTTACACTCTCCATATTTACATCAGAACATAGTATCAACTGTCCCCTCTTGGACGAACGCAAAGTTTCTCTCACAAATCATTCGCAGGCTAATGCGACTGCAAACAGACAGAGCTCCCGGAGAAAGAAGAAGGAAAACAAAAACGAAATTTAAGAAAACCTCAACGGACAAAAACATCCCCTGTTAGCTTCGCCTCCTACTGATGGTAGCAGTCCTGGTTGACGGGAATATTCCGGGAGCCCCGAAGCCGTTCCCGGCGGCCATGAGGTTGGCACAGGAGCTGCCCGCCGTCGCCGGGTTGTTGGCCAGCGTGGCGTAGCTCTTGCAGGGCTTGATCTTGCGCGTGGGCTTCTCCTTCTTCTGCAGGTCCTCCAGGCTCCTCACCTGGGACATGCACGCGAAGGACTGCGACTTGCCCTGGTAGTACATCGACAGCCCCTTCCTGCAAAAGAACGACTCGCACGGTCAGTAAAAATCTCTCGCCGGCCGTCGTCAACAACGGAAAAGGTCGATTGCTTGACTGGGTACTTACTTGGCGGGGAGGTGCGCGGTCATGCCGGACATGTCGTAGATGCTGTCGGAGTTCATCCTCCTCAGCGGCGCCGGCGCCGGTGCGGACTGGCGGCGGTGGCCCCCGCTGCCCGGGAGCGGGAAGCGATCCCCCTCGTCGCCCGAGTCGCCGCCGGAGGAGTAGCCGCACGACGACGCCTCCTCGCCGAGCCTGCCGCTCATCTCGATCGGCAAACAACAAGCTTCAACCCCGTCGCTCACTCTCCTCCTGCTGCTGCTGCTCGATCTCCCGACCTGCGGCGGATGAAACGGCACGAAGAGCGAGCGCGGTGTCTCTGGTCTCTCGTTGGTGTCTGTGCGGTGGCTCTGCTGGTTGGCCTTTGGAGCGCCGGTGGGGTGGCGCGCGTATATATACAGCGCAGAAGGCAGTGCCGGGAACGGGATAACGCGCGGCGCGACGGTGCGCGCTCGCTTTCGATAGGGCGCGGGACGGCGCGCGGTTTGACTCATCTGACCGACACCGTAATAACGTGCGGGGTTGGCGCCATGGTTGGCCGCTCCCCTACCACATCGCTTTCCCCCGGAATCTGTTCCGTTCCACCGGACCAGTGTGACCTGACCGGTCCGGTTCTGCCCTGTCCGATCTTATCGTCATCTTCGGGTTGGATGGATTGGGTGATGGACTGATGGGTCCTGCTGCGGTGATCGTCAGGGCGGGTATCCCGTGCAGCAGCGTCGTGCGCGCCGATCACGTCCAAGGGCCAAGATCGCATGAGATCTGGCAGATTTGGCTATGCGTCAGAGGACATGTGGCTCTTTTCTGTAGGACGTTGTGGGTGGCGAATCTTTGAGAGATCGATCCTAGTTAGAGCATCTCCAGTGGAACGTGTATATCTGAACGTGTATATCTCCATATATACGTCCATATACACGTTGCTAAATTTTACACCTCCCAGTTTTCAGTGAAATGTGTATCAGGACGTGTAAATCCGGACGTGTATATTCCAACGGCTATATTTTCAACACGATGTATTCGTATACGTCTGCCGTATAAGTTTAGTACAAGATGTATCCGTATACGTCTACCGAAATGGAAAAGTTTCAACACGAAAGTTGTGAGAAACATCAAGTTGAACATGCTCGTCAAAGGATTTTTCAAAACTTCAACCGAGTGTGAAGAATTTGACAAAATTCGACCAAAAAAGTTCTGAACATTGGTTCGAAATTGGCAAGTTATGATCGATGAAACTTGAAACCGAGTATGGAAATGGAACCAACTCATCAGTACGCACGTATTTCGTGTACACAACTTTTCAAATCGAATTGTATTTGTGTAGATCAAAGAGCAAGAAAAAAGTAAAAAAAGGAAAAAAGCTTCGGTTGGGCAACGGCTCGCTCCGGACGTACGCGGGAGGAAGCAGCGGCCTTCTTTTCCTATCCACGAGCGTGGCTGCCTCGTGTTTAGTTCCACGCCGGGTACCCTCCTGGATAGGACGTGTAAACATCCATGCCCATGTACACGAGCCACTGGGAGGCTATTTTTGGCTCAGATGGTGTATATTTAGCATACACGTTTAGATAGACCATCCACTAGAGATGCTCTTAAGATGCACATGGAGAAGAGGATGGATGTTTTTTAAGCCTTCAAGTATGTTGAGGTGGGTTGATGAGTGGCATGAAAACGTAGAGAACTTGGGAGCACGTCAGGTCGGTGTAGTCAAATGCATACGCGTGGGGTTTCGCAAAAAAAAAAATGCATACACGTGGGTACGTTTGTTATGCGTGGGTACTGCTGCTTCTTCTACCTGAACAGATGGAAATCTGTCATGTATACAGACATACAGTATACAAATATCTACGGACATGAAGGCGCGCGACCGTAGCCGCCGCCGCACCCACCCCTTCCTCTTCCCCAACTCCCCGCCGCCGCCGGAGGAACCCGGCAGGCAAATCCCCTCCCGATGGATGGCAGATGGCTAGATCTCGTCTCCTCGTCGATTCCCGCGGCAAGAGACCTCCGGTCAAGATCGCAACGGTGGCCCTGGACATTCGCTGCGCGCGTGGCGCTGCGTGGACTCCCGGGCGGCGTCCTAGCTTCTTCAACGGCGGCGGCCTCCGTAGTCATGTGGACGACACGATTGCTGGATCTTCGTAGTTGTGATGGTCTCCTTCGAGGCTGGCGACGGTATGTGACGCCCACTACACTTCGAGATCGGATTCGATTCGACGCATCAGTGCTACGCACGACAATTTTGGAGAGTTGTCAAGTCATGCCTAACCGGCGATGTCAATGTGGCGTCTCACACCTAGACGTCATGTTATGCATGATCCTGTCAGGCGCTACGCACGACGTCCCCTCTACGGTGTCAAGTCATGCTTGTTGCTACTGGATTGAAAGTGGTGCGGCAGCGGCGGTAGACGTCATGGGCTTCCGGTTTCTCCTCGAGCGACACCTGCTGCTCAGTGATGCGTCATTGATCGAACAGGTGGTGATGTTTTTTTTTTTTGCTAGCAGAGGAAATACATCAGATCTTACAAAGAGACCCAGAACATAAGGAAAATTACAACAAACACCACTGGATCCCGGCGAGGAAGACGGAGCTGCCGTTGACGCGCCGCTGCCCAAGCTCCCCAAACCTTGGATCGCCGGAGCCCACCACGAGGCAGACGGGAAGTCTCCAACACCGCCTCCAAAGAGACTACTACCGACGCCGCCAGCGCCGCCGCGAAGATCTGACGCACCACCTCCGTCTCGAGCTCACCCAGATCCGCCGCTCCCAGATCTGGCCGTGGTGACCGGAGCCGAAGAAATCCGCCGATTTCCTGACTCCGGAAGGTCTCGCGCGGGACGGCGAAGCTCCAGAGAACGCCACCGCCGGAGGGGATCCATGCCGACAGCAAAACTCGAACCAGCAGCTCCAACACCTCCGAAGCTCCGCTGGCCGAGCACCTACCGAACCCTACCATATATACACGCCGTGAGACGGGCTTCCCCACCCTCCCGCCGCCGGAGCAGCCGACGGAGGGGGAGGAACCCACGCCTCACCGGCGGAAGAGGTGGATCGACGGTGGACTCTCAAAAATCGCCTCTCTGAACTGTAGCGGGGAGAGGATAAGGAGGGCGACACGTATAATGAACTTATTTGGGTGGTGATGTTAGTTGATTCAAATTTGAGTTTACACACTTCGGAGAAAACCATTATTAACTTTACACACTTCGGTGAAAACCATTATTAACAATGTTGACGAGCACTTGCATCGTGTCTCAAATGGCTTCCCATTTCAGGAAAAAAAAATACACGAAAGGATCACATGGCTCGTGGCCGGAACAAGAACCGATCTCCCCATAATGTCGGTTACTAAACTATGCATTTATCTGGTTTTCCTCTGTATGTCTCGACCACACGTCCATTACTTGCATCGCCATCCGTGAAAAGCTTATTTTCTATTCCATCAACGAACCTAAACACGACGACGTGGCGCCGTTGTACACGCGTCGGCGAGAAGCTTGCTACGCGCCAAGTGCGTGTCCCGTGGAGAATCCGGCGAGCAGTAACCCAACACGTCGGCGAAGAAAAATGGCTATACCTAAAGCTTAAACAAGTCCCGTCGCGACCGCCATTTCCGGCGACAGGGCCACGGGCCTTTTTCCGGCGACGGGCCACGGTGCATCTGGCCAGGGCGTACGGCGCCGCACTGACCTTCATCGCGTTCGCATGTCGCCCAGCACGGTGTCACGCTGCCCCAGAACCCAGATGCAGCTGCTTTTTTTTTTGGCTTTCTCCCGGCCAGTTGATCATACTTTTTAAATCATTGTTTGGATATTATTTAGATCACTGATTTTAAAATCCCCTGTACATAGTATGATTTAGATCACTGTACCAATCTGATTAACTCTTGGCGTTAACCCCAGTGCGTTTAGTACCTGATCGATGTTACTGTAACCAGCCGTGCCGAAAAATGCGTCCCAAATCCACTGGTCATAATCTGCCACAGCCTCGAGCACAACAGTGCACTCTCCAACATGGCCTCCCCTTGTACATCCCTGCCAAGCGAACGGGAAATTCTTTCATCTTCAGTGCATGCAATCGATGATCCCAATCATCACAGAAAACCATCACGCTTCACCTTGTGCCATGAGCCGAGCCGTGTCTTCTACATTTGGTTCTCTCAGATACTTCGTTCCGAACACTACATTCACCGCCTTGCAAAACTTGTAGGTGGCTTCAACGTCTGTGGACTCAGACATACAGAGGTAGTCGTCCAAAAAATCTGCAGAACATCCATATGCAAGACACCGTATAGCAGCACTGCATTTCTGAATGGATTTCCAAAAAGACCGGTGCAATCTTTCTTCAGCTTGAAGTAGTTATGGTAGTCTCGAACATTATGCACAATGTGCATGAACACTTTCCTCTGCATCCTAAATCTCCGGCGAAATTCATATTCATTGTTTGCCGGTTTGAACGCAAAATAGTCATTGTAAAGCAGCACATGACTAGTTATTCTGAACCGGTTCTTGTTGGTCGTCTTTCCTTTCCTCAACCATCCGCGTTTGGGAATGGCCTCCACCACAGCATGTGTTGCCTAAAGAACGGCGAGAACAAGCTGATTCTCTTCATCATTCTCATCATCAGGAAGAGTACGTCTCCTGTTCCACCATTTTGTAAGTAATTATATCATCGTCGCTATCCATAGCCTACTGAATAATAATCAATCAATAATCGATCTACGCAAGAAATGGACAACAAAGAAAATGACTTTGGCAAACAACCGAACACTTTGCGGTGTGATAGATTTGGATCAGGCCCAATAATGAAGGGTGACGGTGTGGCAAATTTTTCGTGTCGGGCCCTCCAATGAGCCTTTGAGGCTGATTTGGGGGTGTAGGTTTTTTTTTTGCGAAACACAGTACAATGCAGTCGCTCATATATACGCGCACACACTCACCCCTATGAACGCACGCACGCACACCCTACCCCTATGAGCACCTCCGAGAGACCGAGTCGGCGGGTCGAGTCTTGAGATTGACGAAGTCACCACGGGCGTCTCGCTGTCGACGGGAACGTCGCCTCCCACTGAAGAATATTCCGCCTTAAATGAGAAACACCAGCGTCAAACCTGGGGTTTGAACTCTGGTGGGCTTGGGGTACAACCACCCTCCTAACCATCTTGCCACATGCAAGTTTGCTTTTTGGGGTGTAGGTGAAGATGCTCTCAAAGTCACGTGACCTGGTTTTAGACCAAACCTCAAGCCTTTTCAAGGGAAACATAGACTAAAAGTCTAAAACCCTGCGTGGTTACAGCTGGGATTAGAACGTGTGTGCAGTGCAGAGAGGAATTAAGTGTCAAGACCTAGACTTGTACGTCCGGTTGGGTGCACCGGCACCAGACCTAGACGCGTCTCAGCTGTGTGAGAATGGACCAGACGACTAGTAGCTCGTGGGAAGCCATGAATCGGGGCAGCTGTGTAGTTATAGCAGTCGCTGAGCCAAAGGCGGCCGGCGCAAGTGACCAGCCAAGTGCACACAAGCATTAGCATGAACGTGTGTGGATGCTGCCTGCCGAATTCATGCAGTGTACATGAGCATCAGCCCGGCCTGTACGGGTGGGCTGTACCTGACTACCTGTACTGGACATAGAGAAGAAACCCGCGCAAGTTCCACGCGCTCGCTCGTCGCTGGCGAAGGACCAGCGTGCAGTGGCAACACCGGCAAGGTGCGGGCTGCCTCGTGTGTCGTGTGGGTTGGCCGAAACCACTGAACTGCCCTATTTTCGACGGACCACCACGTTAAATTTCCACGATCATGCTTCGTCGGATCTGGACAGCAAAATGCATTACGATGGAGTGGCATGTGGTTCCTAGCTTGCGTCTGGCACTGGCACTGGCCGTGGCGATCCCTCTTTCGTGGGCGGATGCCTCCTTATCCGGTTTATTATCTATCCCAGGCAGTATATATATTTTTTTTCATATCGATCGCGGGATATGATCTAGCTCCAGTGACTGCGTGGTAATCATGTGTAAAATCCATGTGTTCCCGTTTAACGGTCGTGCACTACACTAGTACTTTTGGCCAAACACTACCTTTTACGTCGAGCAAGTGTCGGCTCGTCTTTGTGCAACAGGCATCAGTGCCCGCTGATGAGCTGTACTTCTCAACAATTTGGTTCCGTTTCCAGAGTCCCCGCAAACATCCTTTTCGCCGCGCGCGTAGCCATCGGAGGAATACATTCTCCACATCAATAATTCCCCGCCGGAACATCTTGGCCTTTTGGAATACGGGCAAAAGATGAAGACGACACTAGCGGAAATATCTATCCACAACGAAATGGCATCTTCAGAATTCCATATATCCTTATCCTGTGGGCCGAATTCCATATGACAGACTGACGGACCCACAAGTCTGGACCAAAACATTACCATGACTTGTGTATCTTCGGCAGGGTGTGTACTGCGTACAGTCGTAGAGATCTCGTCACATTTGCTCCTGCAAGTTACGAGCAAAATGCACCCGAGCGCCGTAACTTGCGTGGTGCTTGCTATCTGATCCGGCCGGAGAACCAGACTTGGTCAATGGTGATGCCGATCCATCGCTGCTCCCGCTTTCAGTTGGTTTTGAGTGGCCAGCTACCGGACTCGATTGATCAGGATTCAGAGACCACTGTGGTTTCACTTTCTCACGTATCTGCCGGTCTGGCCAAAGCCAATATAATTTTTGAATTTTTTTTTTAAAATAGAGGAATCACTGGAAATTCGGGAGCAAAAACCACTGGCAAAGTACATATTTCTTACACCGAGCTCCCATGCTCGCGCTACTTTTTAAAAAACGTAATTTTTTATTAAAACTTTCGAAAAATCTAAAAAACAATCATTTATGTTCTTGATGAGTTATCCTATATACATGCAAAATCATGATGCGAAATACTTTGTATTACGACCTACACAAAAATAACGAATTTCTAGATCAATTATAGTTAACAATGTATAATTTGGAATCTCTATTTTTTTTTCATTTTGTGTAGACTATAATATAAAGAATCTTCATTGAGATTTGCACACTTGTAGTACAGATCCTTGAGAACATGCATGATTTTTTCAGGTTTGTTTAAAACCTTTAAAAATATTTTTTCAATTTTTAAAAATAGAGGGATCCCTGAAGCTCGTGAGTAAAAACTAATTTCCACTTCTGCTGGGATAACTACGGGCTTTCGGATGGAATATCGAAATTTGATCAAATCCTAAGTAGGCCGGGAATCTGCACAATTACTATATGCAGCCCGTAGCAGATCGGGCGACTCGTGCCGCCTGAAGGATAACGCAAATGGGCCAGCCGCCAGGCCCAAATGACGTACATATTTTGTTTTTTCTTCTGTTTTTTTTCTTCTTTTCCCTTTTTATTTCTGATTTATATTTTATTTATTTATTTATTATTTGTGTGTTTTCTTTTCAAATTTTACATGATCATTTATTTTCTAATTATTATTCTTATTTTTATTTTTTGCTTCTATTTTTTTTCAAAAAATCTTCATTCCTTAAAAAAATTGTCAAGGTCTAAAAAAATTTCACATGGAGAAAATGTTCACCGGACAAAATTATGTTTATGGGGTTGAAAAAAATGTTCACAGGTTTAAAAAATGTACTCAAAGATCAAAATACTTCTATGAGATTTAAAAATATGTTCAACGTTTTCTAAAATAAATAAATATTTTTTTATTGAATTATTACACTGATTTAAAAATTAAATATAAACATGGTACGTTTTGAAATTAAAAGAAAATATTTTCAAAAAGCAAAAAATAAGAAAAATCTGGAGTTAGCGGGCAATGAAAATACGACTCATTAACTCGTCTCTTCAGGCGGGGGCGAGAATGTATAAGTGCTCCCAGGAACCGGATAGAGTTAAGAAAAATGAAAATACATCATATGATGACCCAGAAGCATGAAATGGCCGCAACTAGGCTGACTAGAGAGCAAGATATCTCAATCATAGAGCCACAAAACCTGGTCTTTCGTTACAGCGCGCCCACATAATCACCCACAAATCTACAACTACTGGACCATATATCTTCGGAACAAAATATCGATTTTTCGCGAACGATTTAATGAACACACAAAATGTGAAGATATATCCGCGGAATTTTATTTCAGAATTTTTTGACATTTTGAAATGTGTTTTATTAAATACCGGCTGCGTAGCAACCTGGGTGCCAAAGTGGATTTCACCAACGTCGATAATTGTTTTGCTCAAGCGTCGGAGCCAAATTTCGCCTCCAAAGTGGCAGCATGCAGATGCTATTTGGTTGCGTTGTTAATTAATTTTTCCCGGCATTGCACCTAAATGTCGCATCTATACGTAACATACATGATACTACTTCCATTTTATAAAAGAAGTCGTATAAATTTTGTCAAAACTCTAAACATGTGAAGTTTGACCAAACTTAAAAAAACTATAACTTTTTACAATACAATGACAAATCAATCTTATTAGATAAAATATATCTTTATAGTATATGTATAGAATACTATAATCTGATATTGCTTTAATAAACCTCGTTAAAGTTTACATTGTTTGACTTCAGGAAAAAAATTTGAGACTTTTTCAGAGGCCATGCGTGCATGCAGACCATGGTAGATGAGCCCTCATTTTGGAGCGGCAGGGCCGAATATGCCAGCAACATCGAGCGATTTGCTCTGAGCCTCTGACCGATCAAAAAATACGGCGAGGTGTAAGGGCGCGAAGAAGGGAACGGGTGGCTGGAACGACGCGGGGATCCGGTCTTCCGTCTCCCTCTCCTCTCTATTTATGGCTTCCACCATGAAATCCAAAGCTTGAACTCGACACTTTCGACAATCCACCCCGAGCAGCACCCTCTCATCCCTCCTCGACGTTCCGGAAGCAAACTCGCAGGACCGAAGATGTCGTGGCAGACGTACGTGGATGAGCACCTGATGTGCGAGATCGAGGGCCACCACCTCACCTCCGCGGCCATCCTCGGCCACGACGGCACCGTCTGGGCCCAGAGCGCCGCCTTCCCCCAGGTCATCGATCGCCGCCTTGCCACATTCTCGCATATTCTTGTATCTTCGCGTTCATGTCTGACAGGGTTGGTTAATCCGTGTGGTTCTGCAGTTCAAGCCTGAGGAGATAACCGGCATCATGAAGGATTTCGACGAGCCCGGGCACCTCGCCCCCACCGGCATGTTCGTCGCAGCTGCCAAGTACATGGTCATCCAGGGTGAACCCGGCGCTGTCATCCGTGGCAAGAAGGTGCGTGACTGACATGCACATGCGACCATGTTTGCAATCTCTCGAGTTGTCTAATTACATGCACCTGTTGATCCATCCTGATCTTCCTTGTGTTACTCTACCGTTAATTCGGTCTGCAGGGAGCAGGAGGCATCACCATAAAGAAGACCGGGCAGGCGCTGGTCGTCGGCATCTACGACGAACCCATGACCCCTGGGCAGTGCAACATGGTGGTGGAGAGGCTTGGTGACTACCTCGTTGAGCAAGGCATGTAGTCTGGCCGAACATGGCTTTGACGTCTCCACGATCGATGATGGTCATATAGTTTTTCACGTTCTTTTGAACATCTATGGGAATTATATGTGGGGATTCTCCTTTTTTCTGGCTCTGGTCACGGATCACCGATGATCAGTTAGATTCTCGCCTTTGTTTTAGTTCTATTCAGTGTAAAAGTGCCAGTCTATAAAGTATGATGTGAATAAGACAATGACAATTTAGTAAAAGACATCATTGATCTCACCATGTCTAACAAGATTTGATTACGTCTCTCAGACACCTCATTCCTCTGTGGAGTTACAACTATTTAGATGTTTGTTAAACTCGTAACTCACCATGATGTAATCGTATATATATTCAAACCATGTGTGAAGGCAATAAAATAGAGAAAATTCACCGTGTGCAGCTATACTCATTGGTCCAGACACATTCATATGTATGATTTCCAATAAGTCAGTCGCCTATTCAACCTGTGAACGATGTTTTAGTCATTTTTCCATTAGACAAGACTTGTAAGTGTGAAATATTCATAACCAAAAGAATCCAAAAGTCCAGCACTATTGAGCTTCTTCATGCGATGCTCGCTAATATGAGCTAAAAAAACAGTGCCACAAATAAGTGAAACTAAAATCATTTGTCTTGCGATGTTTAGTGTCAGTGATATGCATGTGTGTGTCACCATCAAGTTCATAATAAACAACCCTTCACAATAGGAGCATGGCTATAAAAGATATAGACATATAAATCGAACAAACATTATCTCTACCTTAAACGTATAATCGTCTTGCAACAAAAAGATCTAATAATAATATTTTTCTTAAGACAGGAACATAGGAACAATTACTAAGCTCTAAAATAAATTCCGAAGGTAGATGTAGAGGCGGGTCGTCAAATTCGAGCATAATTATCACTCTATCTGTTCCCGATGCGCATCGTCATCTAATCCTTTGTCATTTTCTGAGGTTTTCATTGTTCCTACATCAATTTGAAAATATGAGTAATCAATCTGGTATCATATACCCAAGAATTCATTTAGGATTAGCAAGGAAAACATCACTAACATTTATATCACATATATCCGAGCTAGACTTTCAGACTTCTTCTCTACGAGGTACATCTTGCAAACCCTCTTCCAGTGCCCCCTCCCTTTGCATAAGACACTTATTCTCTACTTAATGGTATGATACTATCATATGCAAATCTAAAACTATTACACAAAAATGTGTTAATATTTATACTCATAATTGTTTCACGTCTTATAGGCTTGTAGCTATCGATCTCTTGAAATATTGAGATCATCTGGTGACTGACTGTTGTGCAATCCAAGTTTCAGGAGTCTATGTTAGTACTGTGTAAGATGTTTTCGTGTTATTTTTATGTTTTTGGTAGTTATACTTGTTAGAACTAATAGGACCACAAAATTTCAAGATCATGTATGACAGGCATCTAAAACACATAATTGGATCTATGGGAGAAGGAATCGATGCATTACAGAGTACATAACTCACAACCATCGTCGTCCGCTCGGTGCAGGCAAGGTTCAGGGTTGATGTAGTCGTAGTAGTGGAAGCAGAGTCGGTGAAGATTGCTTGATCACGTGGTGGCCCTCCGGCCTTCACCGACACTGTCTAGCACGACACAGTGAGGTTCCATCCTCCCCGTTGCTGGTGTGCAATGTGCGATCGGTGCAGAACGTGGGGGTGCTAGGGAGCAGCGTGGCTTAGCGCTAACAAGTAGTAGTAAACCGTTGGTGGTCCCCCTATTTTATATGGGCATTCAACGGGGGCTACAAACCAATTGCCCCCTCCCCTCCCGATCAAGGAGTTTTGTTTGCCTACGGTGAGTTTCCGAACGGTGGTTCGTGGGCCTCACGTTTATCTCAGATCTAATTTCTGTTTTGACTCGGTTTGTTTCAACCGCACAGATCAATCAACAATACTTCATGAGTAATGATGTGGAACCTTTATTTTGTTTAATACACCCGCTTTCATGCCTTAAATTTTTTAGACCTTATATGTTCGCTCCCCTCGTCGATCTCAATTCCGGGCTCTACCACTGAATATGGGTAGCCTAAATCTTAACCATAGAGCCCACAAAAGCTGTTATTTAGTTATATCCCACAATATCATACACAACCCACGGGATGACCATACCATCCCCAGATTAGCTCAGGCGGTAGCCAAATTTCATCTCCGAAATCGATGCAGATGCTTTGTGGGTGTATTTTTCAATTAATTGCACGGCATTGCACTCAAATGAGGCGTCTTTGTTTAAACATGATACTACTCCCTCTGTTTTTAGCTTCGCATTCTGAGTTGTTTCTAAATCAAACTTTTAAAATTTTGATTAAGTATATATAAATATATCAACATCTATTATAACAAATGCATAAAATATTAAAATATATTTTACAATGATTCTAAAATTAGATTTATATTATATGTGTTGATAATTTTTCCGATATATACTTGGTTAAACTTTACAAATTCTAATTTTGACTAAACCGAGAATGCAAAGGGTAATTGTGAACGGAGGAAGTAGTACTAGCTAGCTCTCTCCTGGCCATTTTAGGATGCACACAGTTTTTGCCCCGCATAACAAGAAACCCCATCTCTGCGCTGTGTGGAGAAAAAAAAAATCCTGTGTAGAAATAAGTTTGCACGGCATTGAACCTAAAAGTGGCGTCTGTACATACATGATACATGCATGCATGCTCGAAGGTACAAGAACACTCGTTCTCAATTTGACGTCTCAATTTGGAGTGGCAGGGCCGAATATGCATGCCCGCAACATCTCCAGCGATGTGCTCTGACTAATCACAGCATCGATCGCCTTGAAAGACGGCGAGGTGTAAGGGCGCGAAGAGGGGAACGGGTGGCTGGGATGACGCGGGGATCCGGTCTCCCGTTTCCCTCCCCTCTCTATATATGGCCTCCATCATTAAATCCAAAGCTTGAACGCGACAACTTCGATCGATCCATACCGAGCAGTACCATCTCTAATCTCTCCTCGCCGTTCCGGGCAGCAAACTCGCAGGACCGAAGATGTCGTGGCAGACGTACGTGGACGAGCACCTGATGTGCGAGATCGAGGGCCACCACCTCACCTCCGCGGCCATCCTCGGCCACGACGGCACCGTCTGGGCCCAGAGCGCCGCCTTCCCCCAGGTCATCGATCGCCGCCTTGCCACATTCTCGCATATTCTTGTATCCTCGCGTTCATGTCTGACAGGGCTGGTTAATCCGTGTGGTTTTGCAGTTCAAGCCTGAGGAGATAACCGGCATCATGAAGGATTTCGACGAGCCCGGGCACCTCGCCCCCACCGGCATGTTCGTCGCAGCTGCTAAGTACATGGTCATCCAGGGTGAACCCGGCGCTGTCATCCGTGGCAAGAAGGTACGTGACTGCCATCCACAATCTAAATTACATATTTACATATGCTCCTGTTGATCGATCATCTTCCTTGTGCTCTGCCGTTAATTCGGTCTGTAGGGAGCAGGCGGCATCACCATAAAGAAGACAGGGCAGGCGCTGGTCGTCGGCATCTACGACGAGCCCATGACTCCTGGGCAGTGCAACATGGTGGTGGAGAGGCTTGGCGACTACCTCGTTGAGCAAGGCATGTAGTCTGGCCGACTGATGCATGGCTTCAACGTCTCGACGATCGAAGATGATCATACAGTTTTTCACATTCTTTTAAACATCTATCTATGGGAATATATACATGGGGCTTCTCCTGCTTTACCGGCTCTGGTCATGCATGGATCACCGATGACCAGTTTCATTTGTAATGCCATTTGGCTTTCCATCTTCTTCAATGGGTTTTTTTTTTGGTTATCATATAAATTGTGTGTTGAGAACAAATTTTGTGATATACACGGTTGTTTTGTAAAGTTGTATTTTGTTATGTTAAAAGGCCTCTTTGATTGCAATGCGAGCACATAGGTCTTTTGGATACTCAACAATGGTGACACGTCAGAAGTTTGTTTGCCTTGTGGAGTACATGTTTCTTTTTTGCGTCAGTATCCTGTTCTCTTTGACTCATCCTTTGCTGTATTGTGTACACATTGCATTGCTGTAGAGCGTAAACATGTGTGCCCGGCGCTACCTAGTCTGTGCTGAACGCGCCATTGCACTTTTTCATGCCACTAGAGCCCAATTGGGATGAGAGACACCCATTGTGCGGTTTGATCAATCATGTGTGAGGAAAGCGCATCCACACGTACGTAGCGGCTACATGTAGACCGGAGATCCCTCGAACCGCTACCGTAACCCGAGTCAGATCCCGTCCGGAAGGGTTACAAATTTATAAATATGCAGGATTGTCCATCTTTGCATATTTATAACCGTAACTCTTCCGGATTGTCCTGTTGGACAGCGCGAGTATGTTTAGATCGAGTCGTGTTCCATGTTCTACCCCTTCCCGAGACGGAATTTCGGCAGCACCTCCCCGTTGTTCTTCGGATGCACAAGAACAACGGGGAGGCGTTGCCGAAATTCCGTCTCGGGTCGGGGTAGAACATAGAACACGACTCGATCTACACATACTCGGGTGAGATAGGCCCTTCCTATTAGAAGTTTAGGTGAACCCTTGCATGCTGTAAAAGATAAAATTTGGCCGTAATAAATTGGTGACATTGAATAAATTTACGGTGACATTGCATGCATTTAATTTCATATTATTATTATTTGGCTCATAGGAAAGCAGAGAATGGCTGATAATGAGTGGATGTACAGTGGCCGAACTAGTCAGGTTGACAGAACAGACGAGTGGGTATGGAAGACCAGTTTGTTAGTGAAGTAGTTTGCGCGTGGTTCAAAAAAGTCAGGCATGTGTCCAAACTGCCCTTGCGTTCGTTGCAAGATGCGTAAACGGGAGCCGAAGGATAATGTTAAGACTAGAGTCGATGTCAAAAAGCTCTGTGATAGGAAGAGATTATACATGAAGCCTCCTGAAGGCCGTCGAAAGAACTGGTTCAAGCCGCATGCCGACTTCTGCCTTAATAGTATGCAAAAGGCTGAGGCATTCTTTTGGCTCAAATTCGTCGTGATGTTCCCTGATGGCTATTGTTCAAATATAAGTAAGGGAGTCAATATAAAATCAGAAAAAGTCACCGGGCTCAAGGGTCACGACTATCATATATGGATTGAGCGGCTGCTGCCGGTGATGGTCCCAGTGTATCTCCCCGACCGTGTCTGGCGAGTGCTCGCGGAGTTGAGCCATTTCTTTCGCACGCTCTGTGCTAAGCAGATATGTCCCCTGATTATTCAGAAGCTGCATGATCTAGTGCTGGAGTTGCTATGCAACTTAGAGACGATATTTCCGCCAGGCTTCTTTACTCCGATGGCACATCTTGTTGTGCATCTCGCGAACGAGGCACTCTTGGGTGGACCGGTGCAGTTTCGTTGGCAGTTTTGTATTGAGAGAGTTTAAGTATATTTGAACCAAATGTGGAAACAAAAATAAGATTGAAGCATGCATAGCTGAGGCAACTATCCTCCAGGAGATGACAGACGCCAGGCTAACGTACTATCCCGATGGTGTTCCCACTATGCATAACCAGGCCTCTCGATACAATGTCGACGAGCTCAAGCAAGACCCCAAGCTCGCGCTCTTCCAGTTTCCCGGTGGTAAGGCCGGTGGCGGAAAAAAGGTATACCTTGACCAATGAAGAGCTGGAGTGCATAATGCTCTATGTGCTTATGAACATGAAGGAAGTGGTCCGCGACGGGGAGGATGAAGAGGGTAGTTTCCTTAGGTAAAATGGTGAACAAATTACTTTGCAACTACTAACTCGGTTTTGGTCTAATACGTATTTTCTCCTTTTAACCAATTCAAGGATGAAATGTGGTCGGGAACATCAGAGGGACCCGATGAAGCCGAGCTGGACACTCTTTTGAAAGATGGTGCCCCCGGAAAGAAAAAATTCACGGCTTGGTTCAGGGAAAAGGTAATTTCTAACATGTCCCTTCTACCTTGCAATCCGTGTCTTGTCCCTCCTACTAATGCACAAACAATTTGTACTTGTTGGGAGCTGATCCCAACGTTGTGATGTCGGATGAGTTGAGATGTGTCTCCCAAGGTTGTAACCGTAGAGTCGAGATGTATGAGAAGTATGATGTGAATGGGTACCGCTTCCATACAGAGTTTCACCAGAACAGTCGGCTTAATGCAAAGACTATAAATACCGGGGTCTTCACCAAAGGAGCCGGTGAATTTGATTACTACGGAAGGTTACAGAACGTATATGAGCTGACGTTCAATAACACGAACATAGAACTCAAGCTCGTTGTGTTCAAATGCCACTGGTTCGACCCTGTGGCTGGACTTAAAAGTATCCCTTCCATTGGGTTAGTTGAAGTTAAGCCTTCAACCACCTACCATGGATCCGATGTCTTTGTTGTGGCTCACCAAGCTAGGCAAGTTTATTATTTGCCCTACCCATGCAAAAAAGAGGGACTCATTGGCTGGAAAGTCGTGTTCCATGTATCGCCACATGGTAAGCTACCCATGCCCTCGGAAGACGATTACAACAACATTGACCCTAAAACATACGAGGGGATTTTCTATCAAGAGGAACAAACCTTTGGGGACTTTGGCATACAAGGTCTTGAGGACCGCGAGGACAATGCACAGACAGGTGGTGACTTAGTGGTGGATGTAAAGGACATAGATATGCTCAACAAG
The DNA here is from genome assembly GCA_947311845.1 of Poa pratensis. Lineage (NCBI taxonomy): Eukaryota > Viridiplantae > Streptophyta > Magnoliopsida > Poales > Poaceae > Poa > Poa pratensis. The sequence continues at coordinate 43,362,929 of CAMZMU010000059.1, read as the reverse complement.
TTACTTTGTGATGACGATGATGAGCCTCCACCGTGTGATGAGGTTCCAACTTACACACGTGATAGTGATGTTGATAGTGATGATGAGAACCCAAGACTTAATTATGAGACTGATGATTCGGGTGAGGGTCTTTTATGTCCTTATGCGTAGTATTTACTTTTCAGCATGCTTAGTCTTTCAACATGCTTCTTCTTAATTGCATTACATCTTTATTCTTATTTTCTACATTTTATTATGTTTTTATTATGCTTAGTATTTATTTTTTAACATGCTTATTAATTGTTTACCCTTTCTCAATGCAGGTGATTGACCAAGATGAGCCAAGGCAAGGAATCATCGGCCTCAGATATCGGTACCTCGAGCTCTCAGAAGATGTAGGATGTGTCCGGGTGTGTTTGTATGAATGTTTGGATGAATTCGAACTATGTTTGTGTCATTTGGAGTTTGTATGAATGTTTGTATGAATTCGAATTGTGTTTGAGTCATTTGGAACTTGTATGATGGTTTGGATTATATATGTGATGTTCTGTGATTTTTTAAAATTTGTGCAATTTTAATTGTATTTAAAATGTGCTAGAAACCAGCAGAACCAATTTGCAGAAACTAACAAATTATGGTCACCCATACGCCGACGGCATTGCCGTCGGCATAGGATCTCGGCCGGACGCACAGGATGCTGCCACGTCGCCCGAAGCGGACCATATGGCCACCCATACGCCGACGGCGTAGGTCGTCTCCCAGGCGCCCAGGAAGCGGCCACGTGGCGCTCAGAGGCCGACGGCAATGCCGTCGGCGTATGTTAAGCTAATGGAAACGTGGGGATGCCGTCTTGTGGGGCCCACCAGAGCGTACGCCGACAGCGGCTGCTTACGCCGACGGCAGTTTGCATACGCCGACAGTTCGAGACGCCGCATACGCCGACGGCATTCGTACATACGACGGCCGGCCGCCGTCGGCGTCTTGGTCGATTCCCATAGTAGCAACGGATGGGAGACCATCATCAAAAGTAAAAGATTCGTAGTCTCGTTTTTTCAATATCTTTAGCTTGGCGTTTGCACTCAGGATACTTGCACGTGGAAGAGATCCATCACATATAAATATATAATCGGTGGTGAATTTCTTTTCCAAACATATGATTCTACATTATCTAGATTATTCTATCTTTTGTAATTTCGTACAACATATCTTTTATTGTGGGGATCAGGTAAACATGACTATAAATGTATTTGTTGTACTTGGCATGATTTCGATTATTTGCGATAGGCATGATTTAGATATTGGGTGATCCACTAAAATACTTAGTTATACCATCCCCCAAGAATGATTCATTTTAACTTTTTATTGTTACTTGCAGGAAAAATATTTAAATGAGAAATAGACCTAGAAATAGTTGGTATATACCTATGAATCCTTAGTAAATGTCATTACTGTATTTTTCTCTACAACCAACACATGTATGCAAGAGATTGCACAAACCTCATTGAGTACCTTAAACACTCTTAGACTGTGTGTATTACTCCAAAACTCAATTTTCTACATAATTATGTACACTAAGAACGGGGACAGAAAAACCAAAAAAAGTTAAAACACTAAAATATAACTAGAAACAAAATATATTATATAAGACATGAAATGCTATTTAATTTAGTCAATACTTAGTCTTATGATTGATCCACTAAAAGACAATTAAATATATGCAGCTTTCCAACTAATTATAGGGGTACCACAATGAGTTCAAATCACACGGATTCAAGATGCACACATGTCATATTACGACTCATGATCGTGCCGCAAAATACACAACACATGTATGTCTGAAAACCAAAAAACAAACACATGAAAACAAGTTCAAGTCTAACAAAAATGACATGCGGTATTTTAAACATTGAATTCAAAAGTTTCTTTACTGGTTACCTTATATGTTTACTCTCTATGTTTTGCTACCTCAACTTGCTACCCATGTATACACAACGTTTGAACCATTAGAGGAGCAATAATTAACAAGACAAATTTATAGTATGCCATTTCATGGTTTGAAAATAGCGAGAAGGACTAAATAAATAAAATGGAAAAGCTTTGTGTGATTTATTTTCCCCAGATACAAACACTCATCTAAGATACACCATGCATGTCACCTACTTCTGCTCCTCTATCAGCCAACTTGTTCATTGATTAATTCTCGACGTCCTACTAGAGTGGTGCTATAAGGAGGAACAGATCAACAACACTAAATGGTATTTGGCTGCACCCGTCCCTCCCCCTCACCTATTATGACATCCAAACACCATAATATCCTAGCCTACAATCACTTAATGACCCAGTGCACATATATGTAAGGTAAAAAATATCGGAAAGTGGTTTGTGATCCCGAGCACCAGTGCATCACCATATTTGTGAATTTCAAAAAATTCTGAAAAATATAGGGATCTAGCCAATGGTGTATCACACAAACGTGTAAATTTTCAATTCGAGATATGTTATATTTTGGGCTACACAAAAATAACAAATCAGACGAAACTTACAGATTTTAAAATATACATTCTCAGATCTACACATTTGTCATTTTTGTGTAGCTCAAAATACAAAGTTTTTGAACTTGATATTTTGCACGTTAGTAAGATATATCATTGGCTACACGTAGATTTTTTTTCAGAAATTTTGGAAACTTATAAATATGATTTTCCAAATTTTCAAATAGAAGGGTGCACTTGTGCTCGGGATCAAAAAATCTCCACTGAAAAAAATATAACTCTAGTACTAAGAACCGACATTATGTCGGTAGAACACATGACATATGCACCATGGGGCGTGTGCATTCTCCTTTTTGTTGGTTACGGTGTTCTCTTTATCCGCCTACACAGCCCTCTCAACCTTCGTCCATCTCTCTTTGAAGTTTTTTCTCTTCATGTATTTCTCATCATGAATACGCTGACATACCAATCATGCCAGAGTAGGAAGAGACGACATGTGGCACAATGAGTGTGTTGACCATGTCAACAACCCAGGACAAACGCAACAGTACAATCGAGCTGACAATACACCTGAGAGAGTTGGTGGCTGCATGCTGAAAGGATACGAGAAGAGGGAACATAGCAGGAGAGAGTGGTAGCTGCATGAAGACCGACTTGAGTTGACTTATCATGTTTGTGGCTCTGATCGTTAATTATGTAACTAAAAACATAATTGTAAGTATTTTATTAGCTATATTATGCGCACCCCACTCTTTCCGGTCAAAAATAGAGTTGACTCATTCTAAAAATGATTCTTGTATATGAACAAATCATTGACCGACCATCAAAAAGACCGGGCATGCACTGGTCGTCGGCATCTACGACGAGCCCAGGACCCCTGGGCAGTGCAACATGGTGGTGGAGAGGCTTGGCGACTACCTCGTTGAACAAGGCATGTAGTCTGCTGGCCGATCCATGCCTTCGACGTCTCCTCGGTCGATGATGATCATACAGTCTTTCACGTTCTTTTAAACATCTATGGGAATATATGTATGGGGCTTCTCCTATTTTACCGGCTCTGGTCATGGATCACCGATGACCAGTTGCTCTGGAAGTTTCATTTGTAATGCCATTTTGGCTTTTTGTCTTCCTCAATGGGTTATTTTTTTTGGTTATCATATGAATTGTGTGTTGAGAACAAATTTTGAGATATACACGGTTGCTTTGTAAAGTTGTATTTTCTTATGTGAAAAGGCCTCTTTTATTGCAATGCGGGCACATAGGATTTTCGATCCTCAACCATATGGCGACAAGTCAGAAGTTTGTTTGGTTTGCATACATATTTACTTTTTTGCGTCAATATTGTGTTCTCCTTGACTCTTCCTTTGCTATGTTGTGTACACATTACATTGCTATAGAGTGCAATTTGTAAACATATGTGCCCTGCGGCATGCGCTGCCTAGTCTTTGTGCTAAACGTCTCACTGCGCTTTTTACATCCTCTGGAGCTTATTACGTTGTCTCGCTCAGCAGCACGTTGCGTGACCAAATTGGGATGAGAGGCAGCTGCCTCTGTGGAAACCCCCATTGTGCCGTTCGATCGATCATAGGAGAGGAAAGCACATCTACACATATATGTAGCGGCTACATGTAGATCGACAATCCCTCTATCTGCTACCGGTACATGCACTATATGCGATGGATAGGAGTCCATCGTCAAAAGTAAAAGATCTCATAGTCTCGTTTTTTCGTTCTTTCAATTTATTTAATTTAAAGAAAGGCAAAACGATTTGGCCTAATTCATTGAACAAGGAGTTAGAGTACAATGTTTTAATCTTACAAGCGTGACCCCGCCATCAAAATCCTACTCTCCTGATATAAATTGACCCAAATGTTTTATTCCCGTGAAAGTCCAAGTTTGAATTTCCATCATGATGCGAGCAAACACGATGGTGGGCATGGTGCTCACGTTCTTAAATACCTCCATTCGTTCCAAAATTTTCAAGAGACGAGCAACACAAGTGTGGCACGGCTTTCCGCCTCCCATGGTGAGCATGGACAAGATGATCCCATTAAGACTTTACATCATCAAAGGCATAGCAATCCATAGGATTGAAGTCGTGTAGCCCAAGCCAATTTGTTATCACACCAAAAATTTGGGTTGAGTAGCGGCAAGTGAATAGAATGTGACACGCCGTCTCATTCTCACATCGGCAAAGGGGGAATGTCTACAATTGGGCCAGCCCCACCGTCCAAACCTAGTTTTGGATATTGAGACACGAGAATAACTACACTTTGGGGGAGCCCAATTTTTCTAAACCAGTGAGTCCATTTGCGATTGAATTGTCCTGGTAAATTGGGTCTTATAGGACGACAAAGAAGAGTAGACCCCAGAGGTCGCTTGGGTTTGCACTCATGAAACTTGCACGTGGAAGAGGTGGCATTTATGATCTATCACATTTAATCGGTGGTGATTTTTTTCAATCTTATAATGCTACTTCATCTAGATTATTCTATCTTTTGTATTTTTTACAAGATACATTTTTTGTGGGGATCAGGTAAACATCATATAAATGTACCTTAGGCATGATTTGGATTTATACGATAGGCCTAGTTTAGATATTGGACGATCCTACTAAAAGACTTAGCTATACCATCCCGCAAGAATAATTCGGTATAATTTTTATTGTTACATATTGAAAAAATATTTAATGAGAAATAGACCTCGAAATAGTTGGTAGTATATATGAATCGACAAGAAATGTCATTATTGGAATTTTATCTACAACCAACACATGTATGCAAGAGATTGCATAAACCAACTGTCTATGTAATTATGTAAAATAAAGATGCACGAAGAAAAACTAAAATATGTTTCAAACACTAAAATATAACTAGAAACAAAATATAGAAAATAAAACAAAATATATTACATAAGACATGAAGTGTTATTTAATTTAGTCAATACTTAGTCTTATGATTGATCCACCAAAAGACAAACAGACACACATGATTTTTTTTGAAAGAATTGTTAGCGTCACTGCAGGGTTAGATGGCCCAGGTTTGAGATGCACACATCCGAAGCTCTGGAAGAGGAAGCAATACATAGAACAACGCAATAACTAATGGGAGACGCGGTTAATTTTGTGTCCTGTAACTTTCCCCGCTTCTCATTTTTCCTTCTATTCAGATCTCAAACAAAACAATCCTGAAACTACTAATCCCTTACGAATCGTGCCATCCCTCGACTCCGGATTGTGCCACATAATTGACAACACTAGACCCACTTCGGTGTGAAGCATCATTTCTCAGATTTGCATAGATGATAAGTTGCCAATGTGTCGTGTCAACCTTTATGTCTAAGAAAGTTAGCTAAAAATGCAAATAGTTGAACACAAGTTTAAGTCTAACAAAAATAACACATGAAATATTTTAAACATTAAATTCAAACGTTCCCACGTTGATTACCTTGTACGTTTACGCGCTATGTTGTGCTGCCTCAACTTGCTAACCTTAGGAAAGAAATCTACAAACAGAGAAAAGGAAGGTAATGATAGAACGAGTACTTCACTGGTGGCAAGCTTCTCCCATACAAATTGGATATCGATATCTGTATTTTTTTTTTAGGAAAGCGGTGGGGGAAGCCCCCACGGCGTGTTTTTTTCAAATAATAAGAACCCAAATTCGCGCCCGTAAGGACTTGAACCTGGGTGGCTGAGTTATACATCCACTCCACTAGCCAAGTGAGCTAGGCTCACTTCTTAATCGATATATGTATTCTTAGTTTACCATTGTTACACTGGGTTTGGATTTATGTATGCTACATAAACATTATTGTTGTAGACAACAATTGATTCCGCTATCCCCAATGAAGCTCCTACAAAAGATTGACACGGCAGGCACTAGGACAATCAATGGGAGAATTATTTGAAGACTGAGCAATGTGCATGCCATGATCAACTGTGCCTTTGACACACGGAATGATTTAGTCAACATATTGGAGGGAGAGGATTTAGGGGCATGCATAAAAATACATGCATGGTGAATGTCATACAAGATAACATACTGAGTGATAGTTAGGCATTGCAAAAGCAATGAGATTAATTAAATGGGTAGGATTGTCCCGTGTAGGGAAAGTTTAGATCTCTAGGTTTTCTTGGAAATATTATAACCATCCATAGCATTTTGGCATCGAGAAATAAAAACACCGGAGTTAGATCATACAACAGAGATGCCTAGAAAATGAAAAAGGTATCCAAGATCGGTTATCAAAATTTTCTTATGTAAAGACATGATGATTTGGTTAAGCAAATGATCAAACGATGTCGTAACGATTATGTCATCGATGTCAAGTAGAAGATAGCACGTGCATGTGGCACACTTGAAGATAAATAGAGAGGTATCACACTTTGATGCTACATAACCTAGCTCCTAGCAAGGTGATAAAAGAAGCAAGTTGTTGAAAAATCAGGTGCGAGGAGATTGTTTTAAACCGTACAATTTTTTTGTTGTGACATGCAAACGTAAGAGGGAGCACGTGTCTTCAAACCCTAGTGGTTGTCGACAATACACTGTTTGTCCATATTGAAAGGTATAAGAAAGCATTTTGGCATCCAGTTGATGAATGGGCCAAGAGGACACATCGATGGAGAGGACGAATCAGATGGTGCGGGGCTTCACAACGGGGCTAAAAATTCATCATAGGCGATGACATGCTCCCGAGAGAAACTTCGTATGACCCATCGAGCCTTGTAACGTGTGTGGGTGCCAATCGTAGTGATACTTGTGGTCAGGCCCGGTCCTGAGGGCGGGGCAGAGGGGCGGCCGCCCTAGGCCCCCGAGACCAAGGGGCCCCAAATACCAACTAGCTAAGTTGTGGTGAAAGGCCCATTTACCGCTAACAATGTTGGCACCATGAGGATCAAGGAGGGACAATACGGCACAAGTTGTTTTGATTCAAAGCATGATATTCAGTCACGCATAGCACCTGCCCAATGATGGTGAAGTGTGGAACGATATGTGTAGGAAGAGAACACATTGGTGATAAAAGTATGAAAAAGTTGGCTCAAAGTTATGCTCGTGCAAGATCTATTGTTTAAAATCTCATGCGAGTTACATGTCGGTGAGAACGGATTTTGATCTGGACGCTCTAGTTGGAAGTTTTCAGAATTTCAGAATAGTTTTCCATGTCCGTAACGCCATTTATTTTGTACGTGGGTGCGTGATGATTTTACAGTGTTCATTCCCCGCAGAGAGCCGCATCTCAGCGTGCGTCCGAGGAAGCAAAAAGGGCACGGGAAAGAAGAAAACCAAATCCCAACATATCTACTTCCTATAGCAATGATTGCAACGTAGAAAATGGCTATAGCAAATGCACTGACTGCAACGCAGAAAATGTACAACTGTATATATCATACATATCATGTACACAATAAACCCGGACAATTACCCAGCCATCTCCCACAACGGATTCCCTCCCCAACCAGACCATCCTGATCAGAGTTTATGCACCAAGCAAATTGCCGAAGGTAAACAAGTGTCGTAGGAATCCTCCAGTAACAACGAGATGATTTCTGTCTATTTCCCAAGCAGACGGCGGGTTCGAGTGTTTGCCCCCTTGACCCTGAAGTTAAGTTCATCGAAGTCCTTCTCTGCATGACCCAAATCGCTTGTTTGCCTGAAACCAGTCAATGTACAGAAGAAGAGTATGTCACACTTACCCTGTGTAAATGACACCTTGAAGCATTGAAGCAACGATGCTAAATACTACGGAGTGCTACAGAAATGTTCCATCAGATATCAACACTGTTGGATGGTAAATCGTTTTGGGAATTTGGAGCTACTTTGTTGGCTTTTACAGTATTTCCATGGACGAAAATTGAAAAAGAATGGACGAAAATATATACTGGTTATTGTTAGTAAAATGTGGTATGTATTAGAGAATAACATGGAGTGAACTGTGGCATCTACCTGCCAATCTCAGATCCCATGTCAACGGCCATGCCTTTCAGCTCTGTCAGTATGTCACTGAGATCAGATAGTGCATCGTCCTGCTTTGCCTTCTCCACCTGACGAGAACAAGACCATCAGAACATACAAAATGTCGACATAAGATCACTACCAGAACATGATCTAGAACACAAAATTTGAGGTATGCGTAGCAATTCTGTGTACCTTAACTTTCTCGAGCCCTGACATGGGTTCAGATAATAATTCGCGTGATTTGGATCGACGTGGACGATCTGTCAGCCCCAGTTTCTGCCTTTGCTCCAAATGGTTGCCCTTGCGAATGAAAGAATCGTCTGCATCCATGCCATTCCATCCGTTCAGTTACAAGTAGCACGAAATGGTGATACCAGATTACAATTCGCTCATGTCAGAAGCAATTCTTGCATTCTTGTTTAAGATTCCATTCGAAAGAGTTTACCTCTGGTTAGCATAGGACCCCTAATTGTGCCATTCTTCTTAGGCTTCCACTTCTTGGAAAACAAACCCCCAAGATCCCCTAGTAGCTTTTCCCCCTGAAAAAGGTTTGGAGAACAAAATGCAACTGTCACAAACTTGTTGGCCAAAATAACTTGCAACTGAATTTATCCCGAGTAAAAAAAAATTGAGAGAAATTTATCCTGAGTAATTAGTTCCAGCTTCAAAATTTCCAGAGCAAGTACTAATTTCTGAGAGTTTGGGAATGTAATTTTTGGAGCAGCTGTAGTTCCAAGCTTCCAACATTGATATTAGTTCATTGAAAAGAAAAGGTTAACAAAATTGCGCTACTACTGTAATCTTTTGGAGTACTATAATCAGTAACAGTATATAACTTTTTTTAACAGGTACAGTATATAACTTGTGAGGTCTGTTCAGAAAGGAAGAAAACAAGATCCTTTTTTTTTGCCGGTAGAAGAGAACAAGATCCTGAATTTCTGTAATTACCCTGGACAGATCCTGGTCGATGTCGAGCGCCATGGCGTGGGTGCGCCTGATCTGCTGCCCCTGCTGGTGAACGGTGACGAGGGTCTTGGAGGCGGTGTCCCTCATCTCCTCAGCGATCCTGAGGCAGCCGTCGACCCGCTGCGTGGTCTCCTCGGCCTTGTACGCCGCGTAGCCCTCGAGCTCCTGCACCGACTGGCCCTCCACGCCGCCGGAGTCGCGGAAGTCGTTCCTGTACTGGCTCCTAGCCGCCGCCGACGACGAGGAGGAGGCGAACCGGACGAGGGCCCGCTCCTCTCGTCGGCGCCGCCGGCGAAGAGGGAGCCCCGCAGGTCGGCGGCGGGGATCGGCGTGGAGGAGGCCCGCGCCGGCGGCCTCTGCTGCGCCCCGCCGTCGTCGGAGTCGGAGTCGAAGGGGTTCCGGGCGGAGGAGCCGCGGCCGGCGGCGGGCTTCTTCTTGGACGTGAAGTACGACCTGGTGGCGCTCATGGCGGAATTCTTGGCGCCGAACAAGCAAGATCGCTAGTCAAAGCAAAGCAATTCTTGGCGCTGCGGGGGTAGAGCGAGCTTGGATGGAAGGGCCTGAGGAGATTGGGCAAGAACAAGGAAGAGGAGGGAGAGCTTGACGGCGGCTATATAACAGTAAGCAGCAGGAAGGAGACGAGGTAAAAATCAGGACTTGGTCGCATCAACTGTCACCACCCCTTCTCTTCTCCTCTTCCGGGTGAAGAACGAGAACGACGACTTGCTCCGTCCCCCGCGCACGCGCTTCCTGCCCGCCGGGGAGAAGAGGACGGATTACGAAAGGGGATTAAAGAAGATCTGACCTCGAAAGATGATTACGGGACGGGTGGGCGTAGTGGTCAATTGTTTAGTCGCGTCGAATTGGTTGCTGTCTTGCCGATACACGATGCGTAGGAAGCAGCCGCGAAGCTTGGGCGTGCGTGTTGAACTTGAAAGAGATGGATAAATTGTCCGCGCGGCGGTTAAGCCGGCTATGGACTTCTAGAATCGGCAAGTTGACAATTAGGACTGGAATTAAAACTCGCGAGTTAAACGAGTAACTCGTGACTCGGCTTGACTCGACTCGAACTCGGAATATAATGAGTCGAGCCGAGTTTCCAAAATTGTGCATAAACGAGTTTGAGCTATTCGAGCCGAGTTACCGAGTAACTTGTTAAGCTCGTATAACTCGCGTAAAAACAGAAAATACGTCTATGAAGCAGCCCAACTAGGAAAATCAGCCCAGCCCAAGTAGCAAAATCAGCCCACCCAAGTCCCACGCAGCACGACTACCATCCACTCGATTAGGTTAGCGATTCCTCATCCCACTCGCGTCTCCTGTCGGCTGTCGCTCTGAGGAGAGGCGGCGGCGGCGAGCCTCCATCCCCACCCTCCCTCGTCCCCGGCTCCCCGCCGGCCCCGCCCAGCCGGCCACCGCCTGCCTGGCCGTCCCCGTGTATCCGTTGTCGCTGAGGAGAGGCGGCGGCCACGGCGGCGCACAGCCTCCTTCCCCGCCCTCCCACACACCCGCCCTCCCCGTTTCATTTATATAGCTAGAGGTAAAAATCTAGTCATTGTTACCATTTTCACGAAAGTTGTGCATTAGATAAACGAGCGAAAAGACTCGGACAGTCCTGCTTGGTACTCAAGCGGGTTTGGACTTTCTTTGGACAATTCAGACCCTTAATTGAGCAGGTCCGGATAGGCTACTAGACACTATGGTACCAAATGCACATCCGAGAAGTCCTAATGTTAGTGCGGACAGTCTGGCCTCCTCAAAGCCAGGGTGCTCGAACAAGATTTTACATAGGCCTTTCACTATGATTTTTGTGCGATGGGCGACAAGAGGATATTTGTTGAGCAATAGGTTTCTCTTGTTTTTCTTTGACATGATCTCTAGATAGTGTGATTTTCCTATTACTCAATGTCTTGTCACTTCTTCGTTGTTACCATTTTCACATCTAGATTGTCCGGGGAACATGCCCTCGACAATTTCGGGCACCCTTATATCGACATGTCAACCACCAGTTAAAACAACGGTTTTGCTAATTCTCAGTCGACTGAGAATTAACTTAGTGCTCAGTCAACTCCCTAACCATTTGATCGTGCGTTGAGATTCGTGCGTCAGTTGCAAGTCCACTTGCAACTCGAGTTGCAAGTGGACTTGCAACTGCTCTGGACCATTTGATTTGCTTCATGATTCGTGCTAATCATGAGTTGCAACTTGACTTGCAACTGTGATTGCTGACGTCATTCGACTGAGAATTAGCTTAATTCTCAGTCGAATGAGCCCTAGAGAGACCCTTAAAACAAAACAGTTTCACGAAAGTTGTGCATCGGACAGTCGGGCCAAAATACCCAAATAGTCCCGCTGGGTACTCAAAAAGGTTAGGACTTTCTTTGGACAGTTCATGCCCTTAATTGAGCGCGTCTAGATAGACTACTAGACACTGAGAGTGGACTTTTGGCTCCCGAGTTACATGGAGCTCGTTATTTTGAAAAATCGAAATTCATATTTTTGAGTTTCCAAAAATCGCGTAAAAATTCACAGGTGTAGATAGTCTCGAGACACACAAGCGTGAATTGTTTTGACTTCAAATTCGTTGTATTTTTGGCTGTGCAAAAAAGACAAATTCTGACAGATTTCAAAATTTTGAATCCGGGTATTTAGATCCATAAATTTGTCTTTTAGATCTAGGCCAGAATAATTCGAATTTGGAGTTGAAACTTGGTACAATTGTAGATCTGCATATTATTTACATCCAGGATTTTTTTCATGATTTATGGAAACTTAAAAATGTCGATTTCGAATTTTTTAAAAAACAAGCTCCATGTAGCTCGAGCTCTAAAAGAGGTTTTCGACTAGACACTATGGTACAAAATGCACATCCGAGCAGTCTTACGGTTAGCCCGGACAATCTGGCCTCCTTAACCAAGGTTGAACAAGATTTTTCGTAGGGCTTTTCCCCTTAATTTTTGTACGATTGGCGACAAGTAGATATTATTAGGAAATGAGTGTGTTTCGTTTTCCTTTGACGTGCTCTCTAAATAATGTGATTTTTCATGTACTCAATTTTTTTTTCACAATGTCCCAAGAACAATGGAGGAATGAAAATAGAGTTCCAAAAAGCCACTTTTTTCTCTCCTTTTTTGGGTAGTAACAAATACTTGTGGAAAGTAAAACATGTCCATATACCTATCAAACATGTTAGTTTTGGATTGTTTATCAGTTCTTATAAAATTCCACTTAGGAACTTACAAGATATCCTTTCAGGCATTTCATCACAGATCCCTCCTTTAACGCCCTGGCTAAAATATGTGCTCTTTTTCCCGGAGAAAAATGTGCTATTTTTTTACAAAAAAAAGTAACTCATGTCCGTTGCCTGCACATTAGGTTCGTTAAGTTTGGGATTCGGGCCAGCGAGATCACCTATCTATCAACAAATGCAGGGTCCACCTTGAGATTAATGCAGGCCGGAATTCTCCTTGTTGGGTTCTCCATGGGCTTTTTTACATAGCGAAATCACGTTGCAGTTCGCTAACAAGTTTTTTCTTCTTCTTTTGACAGGGAAAAGTAACAGTCCTTGAGAAAGAGTTCGACGTTCACGAAGCCGGAGTCGGGGCATTCATCGGCTGTAACACGTATTTTTCACCGAAAATGGCCGTTTTCCAGAACTAATGACGCATCTGGCCGCGACTGGAAACTATTGTCAAATCTGGCCCCTCGGGGTCGGCGCCAACTGAGATGGCGCCGACGTTGTGCAGGTCGGCACCACCCAGGCCGAGCGCCGAAGTTCGCAGCTGGGTCGGCGATGGAACTGCGTGGTGCCGAGCTACACAGGGTCGGCGCCATCTGCATTGGCGCCGAGCCCAGCGGCCATTTTTGAAAATAGTTCTAGAAACAGGCCATTCGTGTCATTAGTTCCGGAAAACGGTGCCGTGTGTCTGAGTGACAACGAGCCGCTGAACCTACTATTTTCTATTTTCTATTTTCTACACAACGTATGAACGCGCAGTCCACTATTTTCTACTGCCCGGCTCGTGTAGGACGTCAAGGATTTCTGCTGAATGCTTGACACGCATTTCTCGCCGAGCTCGTGTAGTCGTGTTGTCTCGTTTCACCACGTTGCCTGGCCAAATTTGGGCGGACAGGCTGATGCGTTTCGATTATCATAGACATGGAAAGCGCATCCATACATTATGTATAGCTGCTATGGATGGACAGGTAAAACCGCGACCTGAAAGCATGGGAGCGGGAAGCTCATCAACGATGAAAATTCACCATCCGGTTTTACTTTTGATTTCTCTTTTATCCAGGAGGCCAACATGTGAAAATCGCATCTCTCACATATAATCTGTGGTGCTGTTGATTTCCCAAACTAAAATGCTATTTCATCCAGAGTTTTCCGTCTTTTGTAATTTTAACATGATATTTTCTATATGTTGGGATCGTGTAAAAATGACTATAACTATATAGGTTGCATCCTAGGCATGATTTTGATATCCGACCATCCTACTAAAACGTTTAGTTAAAAAAACTTTATTTTTATATAATGAAAGATCAACCTCCAAATAGATGGTATGCTATTGGGGATTCCGAATAAATATCTTTAGTATTTTAAAATATAACTAACACGCCAAGTTAACCCACTACGTACCCACGTGCTCTTAGATTGTGTATATAGTCAATAACCCACATAACCATGTACAATAAATTGATGCAAAATGAAAAAAAAAATCTTCCACACACTAGCATATAAAGATAAAATTGGAAAATAATAACATGTCCTATTTAGAACATGCAATGCTATTTAATTTAGTCAATACTTAGTCTTATAATTGATCCACACATAGATAGTTTTTTCATTGTCGATGGTCTCTCTCTTGTGCTAACTCAATCTGTTTCCCGCTTCTATGCAACTTCTAAATCATTAGCCGTTCAACAAGCAGGCGATTTTTTTAGTATGCCACGACGAAATTTCCTGCAAGAATTTAGATTAAATATAATAAAAAGGATACTTTGCTTTTGTATTGTCTTGTCGGAAGAGTTTCTATTGTAGGAAAAAATGATAGCTATAAAAACCGACTTGATTGAGTTGTGCGGCATGCTTACATTTATATATCTTGAAGCTCATATTGTATTAAATGTATCCAATTATAAAACTATTATTCGATTAATTCAAAGAGCCGCTATTTTTTGTTATAAAGAATTAAAAAAAGTTGACTCTTTGTAAAAGATATAAAATAAAACATATAACTCAACTTCCTGAACGGTAAACACTATTTGCCGAAGACGTTATGATAACATGCTCGTATTTTATTAACACAAACTTATTAAATTTTGAGTTTGCACTCGTAAGATCACCGACACATTTTATGTTTGATATATCCCCGAGATTGCTTTGTCCCGCTAACAAAAAAGTTCCTAGCTATTTTTCCTTTTGTTGAGGTTCCGCTTGTGTATGAGATAGCTAACATTGACTAAAAAAATTACCCTCGAACCTAACCAAGGAGGGGCTAAATTAGAGCGTGCTTGCTACGAAAACGAGGTGTGTCGTGTGGTAACTTCTGTGTCACAATATCGTCATGTACCACATGGTGTTAGAGCACGTCGAGGCGCGCATCTAGCATGGAGGGAGCTCGGGCAAGGGTTCCACCTGGCCTTGCTGCCTCGGTACTTGGGGTAAAATGGAGATGAGCAATCGAGAGGCGTGAGCCAGGGGGAAGTGGGAAGTTGGGGCATGACGGGAGGCTCACCGGGTTTGTGTCGGGCGTGCAACGCCTCTCTCCTAGTACTCAGAGTAGACAAAGTGAGCTGTTTTTTCTTTGAAAGTAGGGGGTCACTCCCCGATTGCTATGGATGATCACTAAAAAAAGCTAGTAATATGGATGGACCGATAACACCGCGACCTGAAGCATCAAAGCGGGAAGCCCATCAACCATAAAACTTCACCATTCGGTTTTACTTTTTGACTTCTCTCTTATTCATGACTCATGAGGCTAACATGTGAAAATCGCATCTACTCCCTGTTCCTTAATACCTATAAGACATTTTAACTCTTTTCAGATTCGCATGCCACACATTTTAGTGTGTATATTCACTTATTGTAGTCCATATGTAGTCTATATTTAAATATATAAACATCTTATAATTAGAAATGGAAGGAGTATGTCACATATAATCTGTGGTGTTGTTGATTTCCCAAACTAAAATGCTATTTCATCTAGAGTTTTCCGTCTTTTTTTAACATGATATTTTCTTTATGTTGGGATCGTGTAAACATGACTATAAATATATGGGTTGCATCTAGGCATGATTTGTATCGGACCATCCTACTAAAACATTTAGTTATAAAACTTTATTTTTATATAATGAAAAATCAACCTCCAAATAGATGGTATGCTCTCGGGGATTCTCAATAAATATCGTTAGTATTTAAATCTATAACTAATGCGCCAAATTAACCCACTACCCATGTAATCTTAGATTGTTTATATAGTCAATAACCTACATAACCATGTAGAATAAATTGATGAAAAATGGAAAAAACAAAATTATTCCACACATTAACATATAAAGATAAAATGGGAAAAAATAACATGTGCTATTTAGGACATGCAATGCTATTTAATTTAGTCAATACTTAGTCTTATAATTGATCCACACAAAGCTAGTTTCATCATTGTTGATCTTCTCTCTCATGTGCTAACTCAATCCGTTTCCCACTTCTATGCAACATTTAAATCATCAGTTTTGTTAGTGTGCCATGTCGAAAAATTCCTGCAGCAATTTAGATTAAATATAATAAAAAGGAAAATTGTGTGTGCTTTTGTATTGTTTTGATGGAAGAGGGTATACTGTACGAAAAAGTGATAGCTACAAAGGGCAACTTGATATAGTTGTGATGCATGCTTACATTTATATATCTTCAAGCTCATGTTGAATTAAACATAACAAATTACAAAAATATTATTAGCTAAATTCAAAGAGGCATAATTTCTTGTTAGAAATATTTAAACAAAGTTGACTGTTGTAAAGAGATATAAAATAAAGCATATCACTCAACTTCCTGGACGGCAAACACATTGGTCGAAAACGTTATGATAACATGCTCTTATTTTATTGACACAAACTCATTAAATTTTGATTTTGTACTCGTAAGATCACCGACACATTTTATGTTTGATATATCCCCAAGACAGCTCTGGCACCCTAACGAAAAATGGCCTAGCTATTTTTCCGTTTGGTGGGATTTCGCTTGTCCATGAGATGGCTAACATTGGTTCAAAAAATTACCCTCGAACCTAACCATTGAGGAGCTAAAGTAAGAGTGCTTGCTAAAACAACAACGAGGTGTGTCATGTGGTAACTTCTACCTCACAATATCGCCTCGTACTGATGGGGCTAGAGCTCGTCGAGACACGCTTGCTGGCATGGAGGGAGCTCGGGCAAGGGTTCCGCCAGGCCTCACAGCGTCGGTCTTTTTTTTTTTTGACATTCTCACAGCGTCGGTCTTTGGGGTAGAAGGGAGATGAGAAATCGAGGGACGTGAGCGGGCGATAGGTGGGAAGATGTGGCATGGTGGGAGTCTCGCCGGACGAGTGTCGGGGTGTTGTGCTTGTCTCCTAGCACTCTGAATAGATAAAGTGAGCTACAGATCTAGAAGCTCACGTGATTGGCTGTTTAGTTGGGGAAAAGATTAAAAAAATGGACAATATGAATGTGGGGTGTATTTTAAATGGTTTTCAGCTTTTTTTTAATGAAAGACTCGAGCAGAGCCCGGATTTAAATTAATAAAGCCCCATCGACAGAGTACACAACAGTTTGATACAGAAAACAACTCACGGATCGACCCTTACAAACAGGAATAGAGTTCAACACAGTGGGATCACGCCCCAACGCGACACCAACACTAGATACCGGCAAGATAGACAGCAGCCCCCTACAAGTTGAGAGGTTTTGAGCTTTTGAAGTGGCATTTTCCAGACCAAAGTGGAGTTTGGATTTGTAACTTGAACTGGGCTACAAGTTGAGAGGAGAAAATTACACTTCTCTTAAAACGAATTAGAGTTTGGCGAAAGAGCATTTGCAAACAAGAAGTTTGAGAAACCATTCAAGCAAATACTACCAATTTGCGTGCTACACTTCGGTCACAATCTTACACATACCAAATGTCCGCATTTATGAATGAATGCACGGTCCACCTTGAAACATCGTAATACTGCAGTTAATCTGTGCTGGAATTCTCCATGTTCATAGTGCTCATGGCCATTTCACCAATCAAAACAATATCATTTGGGCGCGCCTGGAGCTCAGGCGACTGAGAACTAGTTAGTTCTCAGTCGACCGACATCGGCTGACTTCCGCGTCTCTCTCTCTCTGTAGGTTATTTGCTCACTACGCACTACGCAGTCACGCAGCCAATGCCCAGCGGCACATGCATGCACTGTACGCCGTTACTGTTGATGAATCACACGCCGGGCGAAGAGAAACGAAACCCCAACCTAGAAACCTAGACCTACTACCTACACGCCGGGCGCCTTCCTCCCCCTCACGGCGGCACCACCTAGAAACCTAGACCTACTACCTACACGCCGGGCGAAGAGAAACGAAACCCCAACCTTCCCACGCCGCCGTAGCGAGCGGAGTAGGCCGGGATCCGCCCTCCCGCCGGCGACTAAAGGAGGAGATCGACGGGACTCCTTTTTCACCTCTCTCTACTGTAGAGGGAGGAGGAGAAAACGAAACCAGCAGCGTAAACAAGGAGCGAGTACATGGGATTACAGAAATGAAAACTGAACTAGCAGTACAACCTCAGGAAAATAGGAAATTACAAACCAGTCCAAGAGGCCCAGCTCCCACCGACGCCGCCGCACCACGGTGACCGCCGACCGCGCGCTGCCGCCGAGCTCCACCCGAGCCGGCGAACGCAGCGAACCGCGGCCAGGAAGCCGCCGACGAAGCCGCCGTCTTCGGTCCACCGCTTGGGTCTTGCCGGTGAAGGGCAGAGCTGGAAGACAACCAGATCGAAGCCGCCGCCTTGAGCCAGCGCCGACGCCGTCGACGCCGAAGACGACCAAGATGATCTGCAACCCCGGCCTCCTGTCCACCACTCGCAACCCGCACCGACGCCGGAGGAAGCGCCGGCACGGCAAGGCAGCAGCCAACCGCCGCCATCGAAGACGACGACGGGCACGGGGAGAGGATGCTACCCTAGAAGACGACGACGGCGGCGTCTCCCCTCCTCGACCCCGCCGCCCCAGATCCGCCCATCCCCGCCCCTTCTCCACCGCCGGAGCGCCGATCCGGGGATTCCCCCACCTCCTGCCGCCGGAGCGGCCGACGGAGAGAGGGAAATCCTAGGATGCGCCGGCGGACGCTGGCCGGGCCGAGGTCGCCCTCCGCTCGCCTCTGGTACGGAGAAGGATAGGGGAGGGAGGAGAGTTTCCAGAAATATGCGAGTGTCTCTTGAGAAAGAGAGGTGTATTTGAAATGGTTTTCAGCTTTTGAGGTGACCATGTGACAGTTTAGACCAAAGTAGAGTTTTGGAAAAAACCAAGGTAGGGCGGCTGCCCCGAAGGGTCCTCAGCCACTGCTCTGACTGATCCACGATATTTGAAACAGATTGGAGGGAGTAGCAACGTTTTCAATCATGTACTCCCTCCGTTCAAAATACTTGTCAAGGACATACACGTTCCCTTACAAAGAGCTATCCTAGGAAGAGCTACGATACACACAAGCTGGGAAAGTCAGCGCACATATCAAAAGTCGCGCCGTCCCAAGCTAGCTGCTGCGGCGCCCGACCCCGTCCGTCCAAAAGTCTAAACTCGAGGCGCCGCGGCAAGTTCCATGCCGCATCAGCGGCGCCATGCTACATACGCGCCACAGTGTGTTTTGCGCGGCCGAGCCGCACCAACGCCGGCTGCTCACATCACAGCTTTCACTTGCATCCATCCACGGCTAGCAGAGAGTGTGCATCACTGGACCACGCAAGAACGAACGTAGATGGTGCACCGTACCAAGTGCACGCCGCCGGTGGCCACGAGCCACTGCGGACGCGGCCAAGTCCACTATTCTCGACCACCATCACATTGCAGCCCGGCCACAAAGTCCACTCTCTCCGTCATCCCTGCGTAGCCCTTTGCGTGCGGTGAGCACTTCTCTCGCGGAGCCAGCAAGCACTCTCTCGTTTTGTTTCAGCAGGTTTCGTGACCAAATTGGGATATGAGGCAGTTGCCTCTTTGAGGCCCGGCCCTTTTGTGTGCGTTCGATCATGAGAGCGCATCCACACGTATACTCCCTCCGTTTCAAATTACTCCCTCCGTTCCAAATTACTTGACTTTGATTTGTCTAAATACGGATGTATCTATACTTATTTAGTGTCTAGATACATACGTATTTGGACAAACTCAAGTCAAGTAATTTGGAACGGAGTGAGTAGATGACTTTCATTTATCTACATGTGGATATATCTAGATGTGTAACAAGTCTAAATACATCCGTATCTAGATAAATGGAATTCATCTAGGAGTATTTTAGAACGGAGGGAGTAGCGGCTACAGGTAGACCGGGTCATCGTCTCCGCCAGCTACGTGCGACTGCATTATACAGTACCGTGCAGTATATATATATGCGTTGGATGGGAGCCCATCATCATCAACAGTATAAAAGTCCACTCCTTTCTTCCTCTTAATTTTGCCTTTGCCAGTGTCACTCGTGGAAAATCTAGCATCTACTCCTCATACAACAATTTAAATTGAAATAAATTTTGATAACTTCTAGAAATAATATACTTCATACAACAATTTAAATTGAAATAATATAGTTCATACAACAATTTAAATTGAAATAAATTTTGAAAACTTCTAGAAAAATAGATAATTCGGTCCACTACAACACATGACAATCAGAGCATCCACGTGCGCTCAACTGGATCATCTTGTAGTTCTCGACAATTGTAGAGCCGTATTATTTTGGATCACATAATATGATATCCCCTTTGCAAATTCTCGGTTAACCACGAATGAAGTTAGAGCTTTGTCGAATTTTTGACCGTGTCTTTGCATCGTAATTCGTGCACCTGAGACTTGCACATGGGTTGCAATTACACATGATGTTTTCCAACTAAACATGAATTGCATACGCAATTGGGTGACCGGGAATTAAGTTCGCATGCATATTATATTCTTAATTTCATCTTGAAGAAATTCTACTTTTCATTCCTAAACTGTTCGGGAGGTTCACCTTTTATCCTAAATCTTATTTGTTCTGAAATAAACCTTGAACTACTAGAAAAGTCCATGTCAGAAAAACGCTTTCATGGGCAACATGTAGCACAAGAAAAAGGGTAAACTAAGTTGATCGGGAACCATATCTTGATGCCCCTTCCACCTAGTCAAACTCCTCATCCCACTACTATGTTGTCGTCCGGCTATTCCGCGTCGCCCTGCTCTTGCACGACTCTCGAGTTTGTCCGACTCGTCCACGACCTAACTCACTCACGTCCCACCCGTCTGTATCTTCGAACCTTCCTACTCGCGCGGACCGATGTCAAGGTCGACATTGTCGTTGTACTCGTTGAAGGCATCCCTTCATCGACGATTCATGCCAACAGGCTCGTTCCTTCAAGCTGGACGGCGCCAGTGAGCTTCAAGGGGTGAAGCGATGCGGCACTACATGTCACTGTTTTCCTTGGGTCGAACAGAATGTCAATTTTTCCGAAGAGTTCAATATTCGTTTTGTACCAAACAAAAGATTTAGACTGAAAAGTGAACTTCCTCGGGAGTTTTGGAGTTTAGGGATGAAAATTGGACTTGATCATCTCTCAAAAGAAATGAAAAGAAAAAAAATGACAGAACGGATTCTCCCGGCGCGCCGACGACGGTCCCCCCGGCCAAGGCCGCTGCATGCGCGCCGAAGCCATCGCATTTCCTATTGACCAACACCACCATGATCCGACAACAACTACACGCGCCGATTTTGATGAATAACATACTCCATCCCATCCATCCATCACATCGCATCCCCCACTTGCCCGGATAAGCGTCGCTAGGTCTGCCCCCCAATCATCCACACGCAGCACGCAACGCAACGCTGTCGCTTTGGCCGGAACGGAATTCATCACATGCTTCAAAAGAATATATAGGGGCAGGATAGAAAGGAGAGAGCCGTGTAGAAGCTAGCCTAGCAGAAGAATACTAGCAAGGCCACCACCCACCGAGGGAAAGAACGGCACCAGCCAGCTCGAGCACCACGCCGGACGGTAGAAGAAAAGCAGAGTGCGATCTCCGCGACGGTGGCCAGCTAGCTGCCATTCCTCGAGTTCTTGAGCTCAGCGAGGACTCCCAACTGCATGCTTTCCGGTGAGTTCTTCTTGCTCTGTAAAACTCTCTTGCCATATCAAGCGTTTTCTTCTTCTGTTGCCGGATAGGTAGAGGCTGCCGGCATCCCCATCATCTTCATCTTCCCACCCATGAAATGCCTTTGACGTGAGTTCATTTGATGCGAGCAAGTCCCCTTTTTTGATCTTCCTTCTTTGCTTTACTTTCTCTTTTCGGCGTTCACTTTGACATTACATCACGTTTGCTTCATAGTTTGACGCTTTCGCCAGCCTAGTTAAGTTGAGTGCAAAACCCAACTTTTCGAGCTGCTCCTCCCACGCATACATGCGTCGATCCATCTAGCCACTTCCAAACTCTCTATATTTTACTAGAGGTTGGAGTGTGGCAGCAGTGGTGCCGAGGCCTTTAAAATTGGTTCTCGGTTCTTACTCACCTCAGCCCAACGACCATCCAAAATCCAAATATATTTATATGCAAGCGTTTCTTTCGTTGTGACTCACAGATCATCAAGTCCAAATGGAAGAACTCTCCAAGGAGACCAGAGCCTCCCTCCCCAGCTGCTGAACCTCATCCCGGACGAGAGGGGCTGGAAGAAGGTGAGGGAAGCAGGAGAGCACGGAGGCAGATCATCAAGAGCCGGCCCAGTCTTCGGGCCGAGGCCAACGAGGAGCTGGAGCTCAAGCTTGGCCTTCCCGGCGTCAAGCGTGAAAAGATGGAGAGAGCTGCTCGGCGCTCTCCCTCGGCTGCTTCCCTGCGCATTCAAGGCTCACCAGCACCGGGGCGAAGAGAGGGTTCTTCGACACCGTTGAGGCCAAACCACAAGGTACATGGAGCAAGTGAAAGCATGTTCTGTAATTTCGATTTTTAAAGTTCAGTTGAGCTGTTGTTCTTCCATTTTTATACATATATGTTCTCTTGTGTCATTTAAGGTTATGATCAGAGACAACAAGACAGGGGAGGATGTGGGAATGAGTTAACATTAGGACGAGGTGAAAGCATGTTGTCAGGTGAGAGGAAGAAAGGGTGCTGTCTCCCACCACCACCATCATCACATGGCTCAGCTGCTGCTGGTGCTGCTGCTGCACCAGTGCACAGCAACAGCAACAGTCCCAGGGGAGGTAAACGATCCATGGACTTGCTCTGCATTTCTGCTGTCATCATGTATGGGCTGCATATTTAATGTCTTGTGCCAAATTGAGCTTTTATGGGGGCTCCATTTTTCTGTCCTGGGTTCCTGTTTACTGAATCAGACGAAATAGTAAGAAAATTTTGGGGCATAGGGTTTAGTAACTTGAAGGAGTAGCCTTGCTTTGTCAATTAAAAACCATTACTTTGCTTAAAGGAGGTTATCTTTTAATCAACCATGCAGTTGCTTTCTCTGAATAGTTCTCCTTTTGATTGTCCATCTCTGTTTTTCTGGTTAAGTGAAAATATGCTTTCCAGCAGTGCAACAGTAACTGTGTAACATCACATTTGCACATAAACTCACCTGGCTATTAAAAAACACTAATCAGTGCTGTAATGTGATCCAGACCTGCTGTTCTCCCAGTCGTCGGTTGGCCTCCGGTCCGATCCTTCAGAAGAAACCTCACAAATGGGAGTTCATCCAAGCAATCCCCTGATCGACAAAACGACGAAGCTGCCGACAAGGCAAAGCTAATCTGCAAGAACAGACCTCTTGTCAAGATCAACATGGACGGGATACCTATTGGAAGGAAAGTAGACCTCGCAGCCTACGATAGCTACCAGAAGCTGTCATCTGGTGTTGAAGAGTTGTTCAGTGTCTTTCTAGAAGGTACAAATATATAACAGCCCAGAAAAAAATTGAAATCATTTCCTGTGACAATGCTTGTGACTTCAAATATCATGAATGAGTGACATTTTGCACTGCACTTTGTTATTCTGCAGCCCAGAAGGATCTATCTTGTGCTGAAAGCGGAGAGCAAAGAGCAGAAGAGAAAATATTTTCAGGGTTGCTGGATGGAACTGGCGAATACGCTCTAGTGTACGAAGACGATGACGGGACAGGATGCTAGTTGGCGACATACCATGGAGGTAAGCTCTGACTCTTCCTACAACTGTTTAGAACAAGTTTCAAAAACATACTGGGTTTTGTGCAAGTTGTCAAATTTATTTCCAAAATTTAATCGTACAATGTCAATGCAGGAACATATCATCTGTGTAATGCCTAACGAAATGCTTCAACTCCTTGCAGCGCGTTTGTTTCGACTGCTAAGAGACTGAGGGTGATGAGGAGGTCAGAGCTTCCCCAGGATTGGTAAGTATAGTGCCATTTCAAGTTGATGATTTTCTCTTTGGGCAATTACAAAACTCATCGCCGTCTATAACCGATCAAACATCAAACAATGAAGATATATGTTATTTAAAACCATGCTACATTTCATTACCTCAAACCTAGTTTTCCCTTATTTTTTCTCATGTTCTTTTCCAGATTGGAGCTAACTCGGGAGAGTAGCAGATTGCTGAAATGAGGATACATGTATTTCCATGGTGCAAACCGCAGTTCATCACATTTTTGGAGATCACCGGTCTTTAGCTTGTAGAGATGAATCTAATAAGGGAAAAAATGCATCTTGCAGTTGTAGCTGCAGTAGACTGCATATTTTGTAAATTAACCTACTATCTCTCTAATGTAGTGTCTGTCAGTGCAATTCTACTTAATGCGCCGAAAGTGTGTTCAACATGTGTGATAATTCTCTACTGAGCTGCACCCAGTGCAAGATCACAATGGTGCATGACTTGTCAGAGTTGTTAGCCGCTGTGAACGCAAAAGGGCAAGTGAACAATTATGTAAATGCTGGTGGCTCATCAATAATGGAGGCTGGAGCAGCAACATCATGTGGGATTTCCTACTGTTAGGGTGTGAAGTTACCCACTCCCTATTTGTATCAACCTAGCAAAGCAACTGTCTACTTTATTTTCTTCTCACAAGCACCTAGCCACGAACAAATCAAGCAACCATATAAGATGTACCAAATCCATATTCCGTCACAGAAGTGGCATCGATGGGGCTATACTAACCACATACTACTACTTTTCATCGTAGCTTTACGAGTTCTATCGATGAAATCAATAATTCATTGTTATCCTTGCACGCTGACCCATGCCCATTGCTTTCTCCGACAGCAATAGTTGCCAAACATGGAAGAAATATGAATCCTCCCCGGGAATGCGCATAATATGAGTAGCTCTCAAAAGGCGCAAATGGCATTTGATCCATTTCATGATGGAAACAATGCATGGGCATGGGCTTCAACTTGACACTCTACTGCAACTTGCCATGGAACTATTTGAAGGTTTTTGATGATTTGTTTTCCGCAAAATTTGCTTGCAATTCAGAAGGGAACACATGTACAGAAAGCATATGACTATGAACAGAACATTAATGGGAGTTACCTAGAATTTAGACTGACAAACCCCATATGACTGATTGGGGCAGCTGCAGTACTCAGTTTCACTGCAGAGAGACTGCTGGCGCTCTGTCATATGATCTATCGTCACAGGCTCCATCTGCAGATAATCAAGACCTCTGAGTCAGAGATAAGCATAGGACAAAAAAAACAGAAAGGGGAAACAAAATCCTTTTATGGTGCAGATGGCTGCAATGCTTCCAGCCTTGGAATTGGGGACAGAGGAGAGGTCATTGTCACTGGACCACCCCTGAATTACGAAAAGCGGAAGAGATGGGTGGATTACGAAAGAATCTTACTCTTTTGTTTATGTCCTTCCCAAACATCTGTATCCCCGTGTTGTGTGCTCATACGCCCAGTGTGTATTTTAGTTCATGAGCTATAAAGCTATATTTCCCTCGGCAGGAACATGCACTGAAGAAGGTGAAAGCAACAGGAGTGCTCAGAAAATAAAACATACCACCATCCTCTGTTTGTCCATATATAACTATATGTGCAAAGTTTTATTAGTTTACTGCATTCCAGATACTATCGAGAAAGCAGCTTGCCGATCAAACAGACAGATGTACTGTAGTGCACGCTATGTGTCAAACTCTGAGTGCACTAGCTAGGTGTCATAACCAGCAGGATATGGTATTATGTTTCTATAGAAATATGTGGTAAAATGTGAAGATATGCATATAATTGAGGCCATAGTATAAGAATCAAGATCCATTGAACATTACAACCAAGTTGTACAGAAATGGCCCAGCAGTCAGGCGTCAAAGGTCTAATAGGTTCAAACTTTTCTGCAGATCACATATCCACCTAACAGATTTTTTTCGAAAAGGATCACCCCTAACAGATACAACCTGAACACAAAGGTTCCACATGACATTGCAGAAAAAGTGCTGCCTTTGCCGCCGCATTGGCATAAAAAAGAATATGGTCCCAATTAGCCAGCAGCAAGTTATGTAGCTATCTTAAAAGATAGTTCATCAAAAGATATCATGCCAACTGTAAAAGAACAGAATAAAATCTATCCAGAGATTATTACGAGATATGAGAATCGCTAGCAATACACATGCCAAATAGATGAGCACATAGTGGCAAAGAAACGAATTACTAGCATTCACTAACTAAAAAGGAAAGAAGAGCAATGGAACAGACATCAGAGGTCGTTTGGTACCCATCATTTCGAGCTGGAATTATGGAATTCATTTGTAATTCCATGCTCAACCTGTTTGGCTGGCATGGAATTGACATGTCATTTCATTTGGAATTCCAGCAAATACCTATTGTGTGTTATGCCAATTCCTAGCCCTAACCCTGTCATTTCACTTTCCAAATGAAATGAAATGTTTCTATAGGAATATGTGGTAAAATTTATTCTGTTATATGAATATCTTCACATTTCTATCAAATGAAATGAAATGATAGGTGCCAAACAAGCTCTCAAGTTCATTCACTGTAGAGTGCAGATAGATAGAATCAAAGCGTTAAGTGTACACATCATTACACAGTGGAGGAACAACCCTTTACATCACGATTAGAAAGATAAGGTGCTAAGTAGCCCTGCTCTCTAAACACCAAACGAGATAATGACCACTAGAAATACTACACAGCCTTGACAAATCGGATGTGGCATAAATTGCATTAAAGAACAGCCCTAATTCAGTGATGTTTTAAATAAAATAATACAGCGCCTAATCTCAATGGTTATTACTCACTCCATCGCAAAATACAAGGCGCCATATAATTTCGCTGGTCAACGACATCCAACTTTGACCATGAATTGTACTTATAATATGACCACAAAATAATTTTAAAAATATATGAAATGAAAGAATTTTGCAGTACAAATCCAACGATACCATTTATACATTCTATATCCACATAATTTATTATATATCAACGATCAAAATTGCACCCCAAAGACCAACGTAAAAATAGCGCGACTTATATTTTAAAACGGAGCGAGTACTAGTTTCTTTGTTTATTTGGCGCATGGAGGAGTGACACTTTATGCATGTGCTCGGTGCACCAACAAACATGTAGAATATTATCATTTGGTACTTATAATGTTTTCAGTTGAAAAAAAATGTGATATTTCTTGTGTCGGCGTCCTACGGTCATTTTCTTAAGTCGTGTCAAGCCCACATCAGTACTGCGGTGATGGTCCGTTTATGATCTATCAGATCAGATCCTGCAAAATTGACAGCTCAACAATGTTCTCTTGACCTTTTAGTATTCTCAAAACTGTCAACTGAACAGAGTCGACCCCCCTGCCTCCCGGGTCGCTCCCGCTCGGGCGACTCCGGAGGCCCCCCAAACCCTAGAAAAAAGCCCCCAGATTCGATCTCCCCTGGCCGCTGCCGCCGACGTTGCCGGCGGCGGTGGCGGCGCCCTGCCCGTCAAAGGCGGAGGGCACGGTGGGCGTCCCTGACGGCGTCCTGGCGAGCGGAGCTGAGGTGCTGTTTTGGGCGCGTGGGGTGGAGGACGCCGGGGCGGCGGCTCTGGACCAAGATGGCGGCGTCGTCTCGGCGGCGAGCGGCGGCCGTGAGTGCTAGCCCGTGACCCTGGCCGTGCGGACGGTGGGGTGACGGGGAGCGGGTGGCGCGGTGCGTGGGGCTCTCCGCCGCCTCTGCGTCAGATCTGTGAAGACCGACATCTCCTTCTGCAGCTGCTCCCTCCCCTTGGCCGATCTCGCTAGATCTGGCCGGTGGAAGGTGCTGGGGTGCTCGGGACCGGGGGAAACCCTTGGCCGGCGGTGGCCACAACGGCGGCGGTGCCTCGGCGCCGGATCCCTCCCTGGAGGCTTCGTTGAGGTCCCTTCTCCCATCCCTAACCTCTCTGTTCTTGGGTGAAAACCCTAATCCCCTGCTTGGGCGGCGGCGACGTTGCGATGTCGCTCCCCTTCCTGGAGGCGCTGCCCGGGGATTGAGGAGGTGGTTGGTGAGTGGCTGCTCGGAGATGGTGTGTGGCGGTGCTGGAGGTCTGCAATGGCGCTGCTTGGTCCTTCTTGCCGGTCTTCCCAGTGTGTGCTCCCGTTCTGCAGCTTGCGTCTTCCTGTGTGGAAGCGCTGCAGCTGATGGCGGCTTTCGTTTGGAGCTTCGGCGCGGCTGCCGCTCATACTCTCTCCGTTGGCCACTTGGGTTGCTGCTCTTGCGGGTTCTCGGGTGAACTTCTTTGTCGGCCGACGGTGCGGCGCCCTTCGAGCCAGGGCGAGAGAGAAAGGGTCCCTCTTCGACGACAGAGGCCGCAAGGCTGCACCTTTGGCCTGTGGATTCGATGTGTCTGCGTTCTACCGTTGCTCGTGCCTCCTGCATTGTCTTGCCTCGCTCCGGTGGCGTCCGCGGTGGAAGACGATGGCCTCGACGATCCAAGCGATGCTTTTTCCTATTCTGTTTGTTGGGTGTGTGAGGCTTGTAAGCTGTGCGTTTGTACTCTGTAATCTGCCGTACTGGCTTTGTTAATTCAAAGTTGGGCTCTTTGAGCCTTTTATCTAAAAAAAACTGTCAACTGCCACAGTTCTACATCCATTGTGTGTGCGGCTGTATGAATGGCACCACCTGTAAAATACTCAAGATGAACATTTGAAGCATTGGCCGGTAAAAGAAGGGGGTAAACTGAAGCAAGAACCAGTGGCCAGTGGGATCCAAACTGCGTGCGTAACTCCGATCGATGGCTTCCCACTCGCCTTATACTGTTGATCCATGTTTGAAACAACTGAATTTAATTGGATTCGCGCCGAAATTTGAGGAATCAATGGTCGACTCTATCTGACCGGCATTCTACAGACCTGCAACTCAGTTCAGTCTCACTGGGAGGGTGAGCTGCTTATGGCCTGATAGGCTAATCCTGGGACGATTTGATTGCAAGAGAATGGAACTAATTCATTCACAAACTTACAAACTTATATAGTATATTTAAGCGAGCTGTGCCGAGATTTATTGGCGCCACTTATAATTTTTCTCCTCTAAACGTTATAAGGGATCGGCTATGTGCGGTTTAGAGGAGCAAACTGGAATGTTTTCCTCCTCTAACCGTTTTTGAGGGATCGGCTAGATATGCCCTTATGATGTATCTGATCAGATCCTACATATTTGACAGCTCAACTATGTTCTCTTGACCAGCTAAGAAAAAAAACTACGTTCTTTTGACCTTGTAGTATTCTCAACACTGTCCACTGCTACAATTCTACATGTCACAGGAGTAGAAAACAATGGAGGCATTGTGGGTGCGGTTATGTGAATGACACCAGTACACCACCTGCAAAATACTCTAGTAGAGGTGAACATCTGGCATTGGCCGACAAAAGAAGGGGGAGAAACTGAAGCAAGAAACAGTGGGACCTAAACTGCGTGCGTAACTCTGATGGCCTCTCCTTATACTGTTGATTCCTATTTGGAACACCATCTTTAAGGTCGTTTGTATTTTCTTTTTGGGTTGTTTGTCTTTCTTTCGCTGGGAATCACCTACTCTGTTTGGAACACCAGGAATTTAATGGGATTCGAGCGGAAATTTGAGTAATCAATGGTCGACTCTATCTGACGGGCATTCTACAGACCTGCAACTCGGTTCAGTCTCACTGTCTCACAGGGAGGGTGAGCTGCTTAATGGGATAGGCTGATCCTAGGACGATTTGGTTGCAAGAGAATGAAACTACATTATTCAAAAACTTGCACGGTTTCGATCTAGCAGGCGCAGAGGCGCCGACGCTATGTCCGCCTCGTGCCTCGCCTTGTTTTTGGCTTAAATCGAGAAACGGATCGAATTGAGGTTTTGGGAGAGACTTCGCCTCGATAGATTCGAAACGAAATTGAGGTTTGGAAATTGGGAGGGAGAGGTACGCCTCGCGGTCACGGCCGGCTGTCCTTGGCGCGTCGGCGTATCATGGGGTTCGGCGGCGGCGCCGCCGGTGGTGGGAGCTACAACTACCTCGATTTCTTGAAAAAAAACACCGATTACATGTTAGCACACAGCCCGCCACATGAGTACGACATGAGAGTCGTACCAAGAGAACTTCAGCCCACAAGAATGGTCCAGCCCAATAGGCGCTATGGCCCAATGCTTTGACGCATTGAAAAAAGGCTGGCCCCTCTTCAGCTTTTTTTAAAGGGATGCAGCATCACTCTGCTACGGGATTTAATTAATTTAAAAAACAGTTACATCGTTTATAAGTTTGCCAAGAATAAAACTAGGGAAATCATTGACCCAAATACACGAATTTTATCAATAAAACAGGAATTAGCTAATTCATGGACAATTTCATTTGCTTCCCTCGGACAGTGATTGAAACAAACTCTTCCCATAAGAGCCGCCACATAAACACAATCTGCAAAGGTAGCCGAAGATTCACCCCACCATGTTTCTTCACCTGGACATGCCTCAATAATTTCCATGGCTTCTGCTATAAATTAGTACACCCAAGACCACTAGCAAGAGCCAATCCCTCTCTCATAGCTAGTGCCTCATTTGCCGCCGCTGATGCAATGTTTGGAAGATAAACAGTACAAGCCGCTATGAATCGGCCATCGTGATCTCAAAGCAGTGCTCCCCCAGATCCTGCATAAACATCATGGTGAAAAGAACCGTCAATATACATGTCTACAGTCTGGTTTGCTCCATCTTGCTAGTGGCGCAAATGTTTCCTCAATGCCTTTGCTGCATTCGCAGTGATGCTCAACACTGACATTTTGTAGTGATTCATTGAGGGGATAGTTTCATCATGCGTGTGTCGACGCCGTAACCATCAAAGGTACCAGCATGCCAATGTAATATTCTTCTTCTGCCCAAAGATCTTGAAACCCGGCATGTTGTTGTTATTCCTTTGGTATAGAAATTCTTACAACGTTGACCCAGCACGGTCAACACTAGTGGCTTCCTCAATCATCGTATCTTTTTTTTTAGAATTGATGCTGCCCTTTATTCAAACATTAACAATGTTTACAGGTAAGTTTAAACCCTCAGGCGGGCCTAGGAACCAAACATGACGCCCCGCTGGCAGGGTCGTCGCAAACCTTGCCACCGCATGAGCTTCTTTGTTGCATTCTCTTCCCTCGTGAGAGATGATCGCTTGCATGTCCACGGTCTTGTCCTTGAGTTCATGCAATATAGAGCTGAAAACTCCCAAGTATTGGGATTTTAGGGCATGTACCACCTCCAGGCAATCAGTAGTGACCTGAACAGGGCTCAGGTGGAGGTCAGCCGCTAGGTCCAACGCCTCCCGGCACGCCATTGTCTCCAAGGTCCCAGGGTGTGTGATACCCTCGAAAACCACAGCTGAGGCACCAAGGTACACTCTCTGCCTGGACCTGCACACGACGCCCACATCACCCTTTGCTGCTGTTTTAGCAACCGCAGCATCACAGTTCAGTTTTGCACAGTTCGCAGCTGGAGGGATCCATCGTCCTTCCTTTGGATGGCTGCTGATCTTGCCAACCTTCTTCGGCTTCGCCACCTGACTAGCAGCCAAATCTTGAAGAAACTTGTTTACGAAACTCGCCGTGGCCATCGGGCTCTGAAACACGTCTTCGTGGATCGCCTTCCGACGCGCATGCCATATAGACCACAGAGTGACGAGCATCCTTGTCAGGTCCTCCTGCTTCATTGTCTCAAACATAGAGAACAACCACTGTCGAGCAGACGGTTCTGTGGACAATGAAATATGTTCAGCTATCTCCGGTTCTGTCAATGCCCAAACGCACCTCGACATATTGCACTCAATCAGCGAGTGCCTCCACGAATCAGCCTGTCCATAGAGTGTGCAGACCGGAGTAGGAGCCATGTGCCTATGATTTCGAACATCACCCGTAGGCAAAGAGTGATGGGCCAACCTCCAAAGAAAGATACGGATTTTTGATGGGACCTGCATCTTCCATAGCTTGGACCATTCCTTCCCTGCATCTGCTGAGGTAGACGAGGAAGATGTCTCGTATAACCAATCCTCCCGGGATTTCTTTGTAATCGACAGGGCCCGGTACGTCGAGCGAACCGAAAACACCCCTGTACGTTCGAAATGTCATGCCCAAAAATCGTCTTGGTTTCTGGTACACAGCGGTATGCCCTTGATCACTTCAGAGTCCATCGGCAAAAAGAACTCCTCTAGCAAGTCCGCTCTCCATGAAGCTGAAGTTTGATCAATATAGTCACTAACCAACGTTGGGGCTCCTTCCTTCCTTGGTGCCATAGGCCTGAGCCTTTCATTCCTCGGCAACCAGTTCTGCTCCCAAGCGTTTGTCTCCTTTCCATTTCCAATCCTCCTGATCAGGCCAACCTTGAGCACATCACGGCCTTCAATAATAGACCTCCAGATCAGCGAAGGATGAGATCCCACATCCGCATCTAAGAACTCCCCATTCGGGAAGTAAGCAGCCTTCAAAACCCTTGAACTCAGAGATGTGGGTTCTTGAAGTAACCGCCATGCCTGGAGGGCTGGGTTTCAGAGACATCGAGTTGTTTAACCTAGCTCTCAATCATCGTATCTAAGCCAAGTAATCTCGACAACTCTTTTGCCGTAGTGCACTAGAACAACAAATGCAGTGTATCCTCGGCAGGCCCGGGCCAGCAGTAGAAAAAAGTGTGCCGCCAGCACAGGGCCCCACTTTTTGGGGGCCCCAAATTTGGGGAACGAAGCATTGTTCAGCCCATTATGGGACAGGCCCAGATTCAGCTGTTTGGATTTTATTCAGAAAAATTAAATGCCTTGAAGAAGTTTCGAACTCAAAACCTCTATGCATCGTACGGTGTAAAACTATTCTACTAACAAACTGTGCTGGCTACTATTCGTGTCATCATATATGAATTAGTGTATAAATTTATAAACGGATTAGTAACTAAATATGTCGAACTTTATAGAGAGGTGGGCCCAATTTAAATTTTGGCACAGGGCCCCAAATTTTGCCGGCCAAGCCCTGATCCTCGGACGCTTGATGGTAGATAGGGAACCCTCCGCACGTCCCAACGTGACAGTTCATCATAAATGATTTTAGAGGAATGATACTGTGTAGAGCACGCCAAGCGAATTTTTTAGTTTTGCTAGGAATTTTGAGCTACCAAAGTGTCTTCCACATATGATTATTTACCTTATTTGTTGGGATTTCAAATTTTAACTCATTCATAGCATGGGATTAAGGGAGGACGGTAGTGCGATCCTGGCCATCCAAACTTAGGTTAACCGAAGGTTCCGTCGACAGTTCAGCTGATTATCCTAGAGCCTTGCATCCGGCGTCATGTTGGTCAATTATGATCTTTAGATGGTTGTCATCAATATTTTCTTATAAAATTATCAAAGTTGCTCATTGTATTGTCGTGTTGCATTATATTTCTCGTTGTTCTTCATTGTGCACTAATTCTATGCTTAGCTTTGTAAATATTTTTGAATACGTCACTAGGGGAAAGCCTCCCCCACCTGAATATTATCTCCATGGCTGAGGGCACGGCAGGAAGTATAGGCAACCATCTAGATATCTTGGTTTTATATAGTTCTGCAAATGATGAAACATCGAGTGGAATGTTTTTTATGTGTGTGTGTGCAATGTGTTCACCCATGAGCCAATGTGAGCAAGTGGTGGTCTGGAGCTTCTATACAGATTCAAAGATTTGGGAATTGGGAGAGTAATAAATGTAGTCCATAGCAGGGGTGGGCAGTGTGAACATTTGGTCATGACAATCGGTCTTTTTATTTGGGTCTATTATAATTCGGTTTTTTTATTTGGTCATGACTGTTAAATGTAACTTAGTTCTGTAGTATTTGGTCATGTACGTTCTGTATAAGTACATGTACCGTATAGAGGTTAGTTAGGCAGTTTTAGATTGACAGCTAACGCTAGCTGTAGATAGATTCGGTCTTATCATTCTGTTGTAATCTGTTAACCCTCTATATATTGAAAGCATAAGACGCCGGCCAGATTGTGCTGAGCGCTACCCCAAACCAATCTACTAGTGAATTTTACATGGTATCAGACGACCAGATCGATCTAGCCACGATGACTTCCGCTCAAACCACCTCCACCCTGACGACGGCGCTCGTCTCCGCTTCGTCTTTTGGCGCCGGCTCCTCGTCGTCTCCTTCGTCGATGTCTTCCTCGACGCCGGTGACCTTTGGTCACCTCATCCCCGTCAAGCTCTCGGCGGAGAACTTCTTGCTCTGGAAGGCTCAGGCCCTTCCGCTTCTGCGCACCTACGGCCTCATGGGGTACCTGGATGGCTCGTACCCCTGCCCTTCCGAGTTCGTCAAGATCACGGGCGCGGACGGCAAGACGGCTGAGGTGCTCAATCCCGAGTACTTCCACTGGACGCGCCAGGAGCAGGCTATCCTCTCCTCCTTCACCACGTCCATGACACCCGAGGTCCTGGGTCAGGTCCTCTTCATGACCACCGCCGCCGAGGTATGGACCACCGTCAACAGCATGTTTGCTTCTCAATCCACTGCGAGGTCCATGCAGATTCGTCATCAACTCGCCAACACCAAGAAAGGGTCCTCATCGGCGACGGCCTACTTCAACCGGATCAAGACCCTCTCCGACACGCTGACCTCCATCGGTCAGCCCCTCCGGCCGGAGGAGTTCACCTCCTTCCTCCTCGCCGGACTCGACGGCGAGTACGAGGGCTTCATCTCCACCGTGTCCGTCCGCGACACGGTCATGCCGGTGCGGGACGTCTACGCCCACCTGCTCAACACCGAGCATCGCCTTGAGATGCGCCATGGCGAGCTCCATGGCGACACTCCCAACCATGCCGTCAATGCGGCGTTCCTTGGTGCCAAGACCGGCGGCAAGCCCGCCTCCTACCGCGGCAATGATGGCCGTGGGCAGTGGAAGCCCAAGTCCGCCCCTTCTGGTGGTGCGGGCGGGTCTGGCTCACACACCGGCGCCGGCGTGTCTGCTCCGCATGGTGGCGCCGGCGGACATGGCAACAGTACCGGCGGCTTCCCTGCTGGCGGCAATTCCGGCCGTCCGGGGGTGGCAAGCCTCGGCCCATCTGCCAGCTTTGCGGCATCGTCGGGCACATCGCCTCGCGCTGTCACAAGCGTTTCCGTCGTGAGTTCGCTGGCCTTGCCTCCGATCCGCGGTCCGAGGCGTTGAACGTCTCCAACCCGTCGTCACATGCTGGATCCTCTCCGTCGTACTCCATCGACCCCGCGTGGTACGTGGACTCGGGTGCTACAGACCACCTCACCAACGAGCTTGACAAGCTCAACGTCAAGCAGCCCTACAACGGGAAGGAACAAGTCTACACGGCCAACGGGCAAGGTATGCTAATTTCACATGTTGGTCATTCACACATCTCTACTTGCTCCAAACAACTTCGTCTCCTAGATGTGTTAGGTGTTCCATCCGTGT
The DNA here is from genome assembly GCA_947311845.1 of Poa pratensis. Taxonomy (NCBI): domain Eukaryota; kingdom Viridiplantae; phylum Streptophyta; class Magnoliopsida; order Poales; family Poaceae; genus Poa; species Poa pratensis. The sequence continues at coordinate 43,327,453 of CAMZMU010000059.1, read as the reverse complement.
CTCGTAATCTCCTTTCCGCTCACAAATTTACTCTTGATAATAATGTATTCATGGAACTTCATCCTTATGATGTTTTTGTGAAGGATCGGGATACGAAGGAGCTTCTCCTTAAGGGTCGTTGCCATGGTGGTCTCTATGCGCTAGATCCTCCTCTAGCCAAGCAAGTTTTTAGTACTGTTCAAGCTTCTCCAAATAAATGGCATGCACGCCTTGGGCATCCAGCATCTCCAATAGTTCGTCATATTCTTAGCAACAATGATTTGTCAAATAAAGTGGGTTTCCATGATGTAATATGTGACGCCTGTCAACAAGGCAAAAGTCACCAACTTCCTTTTCCTGTTTCGAATAAAATTGCATCGTCTCCATTAGAATTAATTTTCTCTGATGTATGGGGACCCGCTCGTCTCTCTGTGAGTGGGCATCGCTACTATGTTAGCTTCATTGATTCATATAGTCGTTTTACTTGGCTCTATTTGTTGAAACAAAAATCTGATGTCTATAAAGTATTCTTAGAATTTCAGCGCCATGTTGAACGACTTCTCAAGTGCAGAATAATTCACGTACAAACTGATTGGGGTGGTGAGTTTGTCAAACTACACCCTTTCTTCAACTCACTTGGTATATCTCACCGTGTCACATGCCCACATACGCACCAACAGAATGGCACGGTAGAGCGCAAACATCGACACATCGTTGAGACCGGCCTCACTTTGCTAGCCCATGCGTCTGTTCCTCTTCATTTTTGGAGTGACGCTCTCACCACTGCGTGTTTTCTCATTAATCGCATGCCTAGTAAAGTTATCAATATGGATACACCACTTGAACGTTTACTTCATGAGAAACCGGATTATTCCTTTCTCAAAGTTTTTGGATGCGCTTGCTGGCCACATCTTCGACCCTATAACTCTCATAAGCTTGAATTTCGTTCCAAGAAGTGTGTGTTCCTTGGGTATAGCTCGCTGCATCGTGGGTACAAGTGCCTTCACGTTCCGTCTAATAGGGTCTATATTTCTCGCGATGTTGTATTTGACGAAAATTCTTTCCCTTTTTCCCATGCACCATCCGAGTCGGTTTCTGCCACTCCGGGTCTCCCATCCATCATCACACCTGACCAACTTGTTGATTTAGCATATTGTCCCCTGTTATTGCCTACTAATGGTGCAGGTTTTCCTCGAGGAGCTCGTGTTGAAATTGCTCCCGACGCCCCTCCCTGTCCGTCGCTGATCGGGAGTAGCATGCAGACGTCTCCTGCTGCGTCTGCTCGCCTGGACTTGGTCCATGCACCCGCCTGCATGGCCCATGGCGCACCGGCCTCCTCTGCTGGGCCGACGCCCCAATCCTCCGAGGATGGGCCGGCTTCTACACCGCCCCGCCCTGCTGGCCGCGCGCTGGTCTTTCTGGGCCGGGTCGCCCGTACCAGGCACAGGTGGCCCATCTGGGCCGATTTCTGGCCTAGAGTCGCCTCGTGAGGATGCAACGTCTACGCCAGCGCCATCGTCTTTTCTGCGTCGCCTGACTCGGTGCCGCCCTCGCCTGAGTCTCCTGCATCGACACCACCTCCGCCCCCGCCTCCTCCGCCACCGCGTCGTGCGGTCACGCGGTTGCAAACTGGGAAGCGCAGGCCGTTGGTTCGCACCGACGACACTGTCACATACATGGCACATGTTCCTCGTACCGTGCCTCCGCCGCCACTCGAGCCCCGCTCGCATCATGATGCTCTGCTTGTTCCGCATTGGAAGGCAGCTATGGAGGCTGAGTATGCTGCGCTCCTTCGTAACCAGACTTGGCATCTCGTTGAACCACGTCCTGGCATTAATCTTATTGATTCTAAGTGGGTGTTTAAAGTGAAGCGTAATGCAGATGGGTCCATTGAGCGCTACAAGGCTCGCCTGGTTGCCAAAGGCTTCAAGCAGCGGTTTGGTCAGGACTACGAGGACACTTTCAGCCCGGTTGTCAAGCCTACGACGATTCGTCTGCTTTTGTCGATGGCTGTTTCTGCTGGATGGCATCTTCGGCAACTGGATATTCAGAATGCCTTTCTATATGGCCATCTTGATGAGGATGTGTTTATGCGACAGCCTCCAGGTTTTGTTGATCCTCAACATTCTTCTCACATATGTCATCTTGACAAAGCTATTTATGGACTCAAGCAGGCTCCTCGGCCTGGCACTCTCGTTTGAGCAGCACTCTCTCTCAGCTTGGTTATGTTCCGTCGAAGACTGACACATCCTTGTTTATTCGTCGACATGGTGCTCACACTATTTTCCTATTAGTCTATGTCGATGATATTATTGTTGTCAGTTCTTCGAGTCAGGGTGCTGATGATCTCATTACTGCTTTGCGCTCGGAGTTTGCTGTTAAGGACCTTGGTGATCTCCATTTTTTCCTTGGTATTGAGGTTCGTCGTCAGTTAGGCTCTCTTATGCTCACTCAACAGAAGTATGTTTCTGAGTTATTAGCTCGTGCTGGGATGACCACGTGCAAGTCTGCTTCCACGCCTATGGCGGCAACTGACAAACTGTCTTCTCTTGATGGTGATCTTCTTCCTCCTGAGGATGCCTCTCAGTACAGGAGTCTTGTGGGGGCCTTGCAGTACCTCACCATTACTCGGCCGGATATTTCTTTCTCGGTCAATCGAGTTTGTCAGTTCCTTCATGCACCGACTACTTCACATTGGACGGCAGTCAAACGGATACTACGATATATCAGTTCTACTGCCACTTTTGGTCTTCAGCTTCGAGCTTCTTCTTCTTCAAGAATTTCTGCGTTTTCTGATGCGGATTGGGCTGGGAATATTGATGACCGTCGATCCACGGGGGCTATGCCATCTTTCATGGTGGTAATTTGATCGCTTGGTCATCCAGGAAGCAATCCACTGTTTCACGGTCTAGCACCGAGTCTGAATACAAGTCTGTTGCGAATGCTACTGCTGAGTTGATTTGGATTCAGTCACTCCTTTGTGAGCTTGGTGCCTCGTCTGATGATCCACCTATTCTATGGTGTGACAACTTGGGTGCCACATACTTGTCAGCTAATCCGGTCTTTCATGCTCGCACGAAACACATTGAGGTGGATTTCCATTTTGTTCGTGAACGTGTAGCACAAAAGCTCCTGCAGATTAAGTTCATCCCTTCAAAGGATCAGATTGCTGATATTTTTACTAAGCCTCTCGCAGTCCAGCTATTTGATTCATTTAGGAGCAATCTCAACATTGTTCCAACTGTTCAGATTGAGGGAGGCTGTTAAATGTAACTTAGTTCTGTAGTATTTGGTCATGTACGTTCTGTATAAGTACATGTACCGTATAGAGGTTAGTTAGGCAGTTTTAGATTGACAGCTAACGCTAGCTGTAGATAGATTCGGTCTTATCATTCTGTTGTAATCTGTTAACCCTCTATATATTGAAAGCATAAGACGCCGGCCAGATTGTGCTGAGCGCTACCCCAAACCAATCTACTAGTGAATTTTACAATGACTGAATAGTGTTGGTAGTTGTCAGCTCCAAAATTGGACAGGATTAAGGACAAAAAACTACTAAGAATTAAGGTTGGAACTTGGAAGAGAATCACGTTACTACTGCCTATGTTCCTAAATACAAGCAGTCTTATGAGCTCAAATTAAACTCACAAAACGGCTTATTTTTTGGGACATAGGAATAGAATATTGGGTTAGCGTTAGTTCACAGAGTCGAAGTTGAGTTGCAATTTGCAAACATCGGTGATGATGACAGAGGCAGCGACACAAGGTAGGTGGTGGGAGTATCAACACTCAACAGTGGGCGCTATATATGTTGCCATTATCTACGGACAGTTGGGCAATATTGTGAGACAAGTCCACGGTCAGCAAAGGCGACAGAGATTTTCTTCAGTGCCGGACGCTGCACGCCGAGGCTTCCCACTCCCTTCCGACGGTTAGATGAGAAGATGGGCGGCTTTTCTTTTCTCTGTGGGTCAATGAGCCGTGCGTGCAGCCAATCATTCACTGCGCTCGTCTGAAAATATCCATTCTCCGAAATCCAGAAGCTCATTTTTCCTTGTTCGTCATCCTGTACTTCATGGAGTATCATTGGATCGAACTTGTTTCTTTCCTTGTAGAAGAACAGCTTGCACATATGCAATCTATATATGTCTAGGAAGGAAACCAAGAACACACGTAAGTAAAGTAAACCAGTGCTTGGAACCGAGGTTCCCGTGCTGTGGAAAGTTATCTGAAGATATACGCCTAGAACCTTTTTTGTTTCTCAAGATCAATGCCCTGCGCGCGTGGTCGTGGTGCACATATACAGCCCGGAGACGAATGCGGTGGTGGGCACGATCGAGCGTCCTTTTCCCGGTGCTTCGACGACTGGCCAACCATACATGCTGCATACGGTCGCAAAACAGCCTGCACCCGCACACACATCCTTATCTACGACTTCCTCGGCCGTTTGAGTTGACTAGCTTTGCTGCTTTAGCAGTACGTAAGCGCGCCGGAGTTTTTAGATCGTCTAGATGTACACATTACACTGCCTTGCGGGTCCCAGCTCGCCCGGTAAAATAATGTCAGCATCATGTCATGCTCACTGCCCCTGTCAAAGCTCAAGCGGTGTCCGGCGAAAAGTACTCGGCTTGCCGCCACGTTTGGATCCCAGCCATCAGAGTTGATTTTGGTGGTGAGGTGGAATTCTCGGAAAAGCCTGCATATAGCAAAATGAAACTCTGAATTTTGTCCAATTTGACCCTTTTCTAACATATCTCTTTAAAAACACTATTCACCCCTTTGAACTAGCTATAATTGATGGTTATTTACATCAAGATCCCAACCCCGATAGCAGCCCCGGCCAAAGCAACTGTAGCAGCTCCGACACCTATTAATGTTTCGACCATTTGTTTTTAAATTACAACAAATATTGATTCTATCCGACGAATGAGCTGAAACGACCAATGATCGATGGTCTTCGATATATATCTACTCGGTCGATAGAAATTGAGAAACAACATTCCTCCTATACCTTGTCGCGAGTGATTCTCGTCGATGTGAAGCGGCCAAACAGAAGAAAGCCGGAAGAAAAAGCAGCACAGGAAGCCACAGGGAATTGCATGAGTTACCTCGAAGAAATCGCATGTGCTTACGTTTGGTGGCGAACTCTGTTGAATTTTTGTTCCTGCGGGTGAATGAGCACGGGAGAACTGAGGCATGGAATTTATTGGGGGCGGATTTGCATTTCCGTCCCCTAAAAACTTACAAATCAAGCCGCACTTCCCGTTTTTATTTCCTAACGTATTGATGTTTTTTTTCCGCGCTCGAGGGAACCCAACAAGGAACAACACATGAGATAGTTGATCTCGTCAACAAGACCTTGCACCCTCCCATTTTTGCACGGGTCATATCACGTTGTCTAGACGCACGACGAGTTCTGGGCAGCAGCCATAGTGGTAGAGGAATGCCCTGCCATTATTTGGCGCCTTGTTGTGCACAGGGCGACCGCTAGTACGTCTCAAATGTATCTATATTTTTTGATTGTTCCATGCTTGTTTTATATCAATGCTACATGTTTTATTTATAGTTTTATAGCATTTTATGCATTTTCTATGACTAACCTATTAATAAGATGCCCGGTGCCAGTTTTTGTTTTCTGATGTCTTTTGTTTCAGAAATTTTATTAAGGAAATATTCTCGGAATTGCCAAACAATTTACGGAGATTTATTTTTCAACGAAACAAAGACTGTGCCAGAAGATCAACCTCGGGAGGGCCCCACGGCCTCCAGGAGACCCTTGGGCGCGGCCAAGGGTGGGACACGCTTGGGCCCCTCCTGGAGCCCTCGGGTGGCCTCCTGCGCCGCCTCTTCGCCTATAAATTCCCCCCGTCGTGAAAACCCTAAACACCCAATCATATTCCAGAAAGATATATGAGGCCGCCACCGTCGCCAACCCTAATTCGGGAGGGTTCTGAAGCTCTTCCCGACACTCTGGAGGGGGAGATCATCACCGGAGGGATCTACACCACCATGCCTGCCTCCGGAGTGATGCGTGAGTACTTCATCTTTGGACTACGGGTCCATAGCAGTAGGTAGATGGTTGTCTCTTCTCCTTGTGCTACCATGTTTAGATCTTGTGAGCTGCCTATCATGATCAAGATCATCTTTATGTTCTACATGTTGTGTTTGTTGGGATCCGATGAATTATGAAATTATGATCAAGTTTGTCCATCAATATATCTATGTTTTATTTATGATCTTGCATGCTCTCCAATGCTTGTGGTTGCTTTGCCCAAGTAGTTGCTTGCATCTCTAAGAGGGAGTATTTATGATAGGTAGTAGGTTCATGTCTCCAATTGTCTGGGCTCGAGTTGACAGAAACGAACATGACTTTGGATGTGTTGTTGCTATTAGGGGTAAAATAGCGGTGTTTATTTCTAAGTGTTATATGCATTTCTTACAATACACACTTTGCTTATTGCAATTATCTGTTGCTTACTTAATACTTTCGGGTGACATGTTGGATAGCGATCCCGGGGTGGATTATTAGTCATAGATGCAGCTAGCAAGCGGTCTATGTATTTGTTGTAATGCCCAATTAAATATTACAGTGAACTATAGCTTGTCATGATAGCATTGTCATGCCCTTAGAATTTGTTAATTGCCTAGTTGTAATTTGTTTACCCAACATGTATTTTTATCTGTTTTATGGAGAGACGCCACTAGTGAACTGTGGACCCCGGTCCATTCTTTTACATTGATTAAAACACCGTTTCCATTGCTTCCCATCGCCATTTGCTCGATGTTCATTTTTGCATTCATATTTGTTTTCCACACCGTACGTTTAATATATTTGTTTTTGAGCAAGCCAGGGAGATTGTGAAAGGATAAGGATGTCGCCTAGAGGGGGGTGAATAGGCGATTAAAACTTTTATGATTTAGTCTTGAAAAAATGCGGAATAAAACTTGGTGTTTAATTTAACAAGCCAACAACCTAAATATTCTAGACTGAACTATGTGCACCAACAAGTTATGCTAAGAAAGACAAGCAACAAGGTGATAGCATAAGACTTCAAGCACGAAGGCTATCACAATGTAAAGTGCATAAGTAAAAAGCTCGGGTATAAAAATAACTGAGGCACACGGAGACGAAGAAGTATTCCCGAGTTCCTCCTTTTGAGGGGAGTACGTCTCGTTGGAGGGATGTGAGCTCACCACAAAGGCCTACTCAATGCCACAAAGGCCTCATCCTATTCTCCGATAAACCACACCACAAAGGATTGGTTCACCTTCCACTATCGGAATCATTTAAGGCGGAATCCGGAGCCTTTACAACAATCTTTGGTCACACACCCACAACTTAATTGGGGGCTCCCAAATATCCCGCGATCCACCAAAACTTCGAGATCAAAAAGGACCATCTAGAGCACTCCAAGTACCCAAGAGCACAAGCTCCAGGGCACTATAAGTACCCAAGAGTAACAAGCTTCTCAACTTCAACTTCCACGTATCACCGTGGAGAACTCAAACCGATGCAACTAATGCAATAGCCAAGAACACAAGAAGTGTTCAAATCCTTCACTCTCAAATTCCACCAGAAGCAACTAATGCTTATGGGTGGAGAAGAGAGGAAGAACAAGGAAGAACTCAACAAATGGAACTCCAAGATCTAGATCAAAAGGATTCCCCTCACTTAGAGGAGAGATGGATTGATGGAAATATAAATCTAGATCACCTCTCTCTTTTTCCTCTAATTTGAGACAAGAATCATGGAGGAATAGAGAGAAATAAAAGCTTCAAGAGGTCAACAATGGGGGGAAATTTCATGCTTAGGAGCTCTACTCTGTTTGGGGAAGAAGGGGTCCTTTTATAGGCCCCACGAAATCTTCCCGTTGAACAACTGGTGCAGGAAAATTTTGGCCGGAGACTTTGGTCAGACCGGAGTCTTTGCAAAGTTTCCGGTGTGAGTCCAGTAGATGTCACCACGCAACCCAAAATATACAGACCGGAGACTTTGGTCCGGAAACTTCCGGTTCAGACAGGAGAATCCGGCCTATAGAAAAACTGCAGAAACACTAGCACGAAAACGAAGATATCTTGAGCATATGAACTCCGTTTTCGATGTTCATGGTCTCGTTGGAATCACCATAAAGAGCTTTACAAGATCATGCAGAGAAACATCATAGTCCAACAAGGAGTATAAAACCAAATGTAGAAAGGTAAAACCACTCTAAAAAGACAAACCGGAAGAAACTTGAAAACCAAAAACGCAACAAGTTTTCCATATGAAATCCGTTTTCGGTGAACTTGGGCTTGTCACGAAGATCACGATAAGCACAAAAAACCCCCCACGTAGAGAAAAACCAAATAAGAATCAAGAATGATGATGATGTCAATTATGCAAAGGTTTGAGCTCTCTCCAACTGATACGCTAAAGCTCGATCGAGAGCCCCTCTTGATAGTACGGTATCTATCATAGCTATAACCCGGTCTCCCAACTAACAACATGAGACCGGTAAAATAGAAACCCTGTCAAGATCTACCTTTGCCTTGCGCATTCCACTTGAGCTAGATGATGTCGATCTTGATCTCTTCAAGTGGACCACCTTTCTTGATACTCTTCGTTTTGTGAAGTCTCACATATTGCTCCCCCATACTCCACTATGGGAGAGCCTCTCTTAGGCACATATTCACTTGACCATTATCTCCAAAAGGGTGGCTAGATTTAAGCATATGATTTCTTCGAGATGCTTCTCTTGAACTTGCACTACATAATCTTCTAAATGTGTTGATTAATCTTGACTTCATTATTTGCACATTGACTTGATCAACTGTGCACTTCATCTTCTTCTCTTAATATATATGATGACTTGGAGATAAACATGAATTTTCACTCAATCTTCTTTTCCAAGTCACACTTGCAATAAGCTCAACTCTAGATTACCATTTGTGTGAATCACACCTTGATTATTACTTTGGTCATCACTTTATCTTCTTCTTTCAATCTTGATACCGACACATGGTATTCAAGCATTGCCAATGGACAAGCCCTACAAGGATAGCTCAATGCAACCATTAGTCCATAGAGATTGTCAATAATTACCAAAACCACACATGAGGGCAAATGCATTTTCAATCTCCCCCATTTTGGTATTGATGACAATCTCTTTGAGAGGGTTTATCTAATGAATTAAGCAACCATGCAAAGCAATGAGCAAGGATGCATGAAAGGCAAATGCATAAGAACAAAACTAAAGCATAAAACCAAATTCCCTTAAACCCACTAAACTTCTCCCCCATTGGCATCCATTGCCAAAATGGGAGAAAAATTTAGAAGGCCAATATAGTAAGACCTCTCCCATATTGTGTGCATTTCTCATAATATGAGTGAAATCAATTGCACATATCCAATGACGAATAGATGGAGGCAGATCAAACTATACTGAGGATCCAAAGATTGCAAAAAAATAACAAAGAGAAAGATACATCGACAAAATACGCAAGCAATCAAAGAATCCGAAAAAAACATTTGGACACAAGAAGATTTTATGATAAAGCCAACGAAGTGTTCTAAAATCAAGAGAGAGCTCCCCAAGGCACGTGCACAATATAGAATGTGCATTTCAATATGGTGTGCACAACATGGAATCCTCACTCCCTCCTATTTTTTTAACACAAACAAGTGCAAGAAATCATAGATGGGAAATGAAGCAATACAACTTGCAACAAACAAATGTTGAGGAATCAAGAACAAGGAGTGACAAATAAAGACTTGCTCAACCGAAAAAGATGGGTGTGATATAGAAAAACATTTTAGGAGACTAATACAAGGATGAGCGTAAGCATCAACATAGTCTTTCAATATAAGAGGCACAAAGTGCATATCATGTCTTTCCCATACACACAACCCAAAGAAGATGTAGAAAATAGGTCGAAAAGCTTATTAAGATACAAAAAGGAATACCAAATGAAAAGCAAGTCTTGTGCCTTTCAGAAACCACCAGATAATCAAAAGCAATAAAAGGTGGTCACTAGAATTGGAATACCAATTAAAGAAGTAACTACTCTCATGTGTATAAGTTTCTAAATAGACATCAATCATGAAGATATAAGTCCACAAAGAAACATGCACACATAAAATAGGTACTAAGATAAGGAACATGATATCCAACAGGAAGTCATAAATATACCAATAAGATCTTTGCTTAAAAGCATAGCACATAGTTCAATTTTATCTTAAAAGGATAGATGAACTTTCATCACATACTCATCATAGCATCAAATATATCCACAAGGGAAAAAGGGATAGTTGGGATGCTCCAAGAAAGATAACAAGTACCACAAAACGCAAATGATTTTGAAAGGTCATCGATATTGCATATGGGAGACTTTGAGTAAAATTGCTAGATTAACATATTAGGGATCGGTGAATCATGAAAACGATTATATACATTCCCTTGATATGTCATCATCCTGGCTTGCTCAGCATTGCAATAAAAATGTTTTGATAAGAACTTTGCAAGAACCACATCAATTGCAACAAAAGAGATTCATGCCATGATACAACCTACACAAGGTTGAAAGCTAGAAATATTTGCATGAGGTAGATACTTGTTACCAAGATAGCATTGGTTGATGTACAAGATAAGAGTTCGCGCGATCTTCCAAGCTTGGCTTCAATAAGCACATGGTGATAACACCTACCTTGTAAATGAGACAAGCTTCCAATGCATCTCCAATGTACCTAAAACAAATTCAAGTACAACGTGGTACCCAAACTCATTGGGTCCAAAGTAGTTAGAGCAACTACAATACATAGGACAAACTCCACATAAATATGTGCATATTGATATGAAATTGAATTTCATGCACATCTTAGCCATTTAGGATTTGATGGAGTTTATCCTATATATTGGATCAACGAAAGTAAGCATGCCATAAGATATACATATGGTAAATATGCATGCACAAGACTTTCAAGAACCTAACGAGATACAATTTAGACAAAACACCAATTAAACCAAGAAAGCACACACAAGTGTGACAAGAAAAAGAATTGTCCAAATTATATCAAAGACCCAAATCTACACATGATTGAAGATATCAATTTGAAAAGATAACAAATGAAAATAAGATCAAGAAATAAACCAAACCCTCTACACTTTTCATGATGGCACAAAGTACCAAGACGAAAAAATGTCTGTCTTTCGAAGAGACACGTCATCGGGATCAAATACCAATTGAAGACAACTAATGTTCAAAAGCATATAGGGTAGCTCCCCCAAGATTTGTGCATTATTTATGATCTTGCATTTGAATACAAAATGCACACAAAGGGGATCATCACTCTCCGTATATATTATTCAAACACTAGTCATGTTCAAGAAAAGCAATAAGCTACAAAATCAATTCAAAGACTGATGTTCTACTCAATAGGATAGCTTCCTCAACAATTGTGCATTATCTAGAGGCATAAATTTGAAAGCAAATGCACGAGAATAAGATCATTGCTTTTCCTAACTCAAGACAACACAAAACAAATTTTGAGTAGAGCAAAAAGGATCCAAAAGACACAAGGAAGACAAAAGAGTTAGACCAAAACAAATCCTTGGCAATAAAATAAGCCAATTTAACGCAAGAGCCAATATGAAGATGGTCTACAAATTCCGCCACAAATATGAGTATCACTTGTCATGGACAAGGAGTATATAGAGATATTTCTCGGTGGTATATAAGAATGATATTCAAGACCATCTTCACAACAAATAAGCATATGGCAAAGGATAAGATTTAAAAGTCATGCTTCGATAGATAGATATTCTTGATAGCTTCAAATATTCACGCGATCATGCAAAGCAACTACAAAGAGTAGCTTGAAGCAATCGGTTTCCCAAAAAGATATATGCGAACATATTTGGGGAAAACCGTACCAAGAACGTCCATCGCAAACAAGATCCAAAAGAGTGAGTAAATAAAATCATTTGGTAGGATGGTTAGGAGGATGGTTATACCCCCAACCTACCAGAGTTCAGACCACAGGTTTGACACTGGTGTTTCTCATTTAGACGGAATATTCTTCAGTGGGATGCGACGTTCCCGTCGACAGCGAGGCGCCTGTGGTGACTTCATCAATCTCAAGACTCAACCGTCGGCTCAGTCTCTCGGAGGTGCTTATAGTGGTAGGGTGTGCGTGCGTGCATTCATATGGGGTGAGTGTGTACACGTGTATGTGAGCGTCTATGTTTGTACTGTGTTTTATAGAAGAAAAAAAAGGTGTGAGTTTGGTTTAAGGTTCATTCCGCTGTGCTATATGCACGTAGATGGAATGCCCCATGCCTATGCGCACCACACATGCACACGGTGTAGGAACATGTGTACAATGTGCTAAACTGACGAGGCCATCAATGAAGATCCACACCAAGGGAAAAACGTACATGAGATGGTTGGAGATTTTCGTGTTGACGGTCGATCCACCAAGGGACAAATATCTCGATACAATGCGCACCCGACACCGATGCACATGATCTTTTTGGTGGGTAATGATGATTTATGTGGTTTTCACATTGGGACTGAGGCCCACTGGCATCGCTCTCCCTCCCTTCATCATTTGCTGCAATATTATCCGGTGGGTTGCAGGTAATAAGCAACACTGACAAGGCTATCAACGAAGAGATGGTTGGAGACTTGTGATGGGTGACAGCCGATCCCGCCAACAGGCAAAAATATCTCTCTTGTCGGGGACCACATTGTTGAACATCGCCAACAACAGTTTCGACAATTTCTTTTTAAATGAAGAAATAGGTTTTCGGCCCGCTATATTAATATAGTAACCACCCGATACAACAAAGAGACCACCACTGAGGCAAACAGCACATACAAGCCCAAAATAAAAGAAAGAGAAGAAAGAAGAGAAAACAATGCCAACATTGGTGGATCAACGAAAACGAAAGTGACTCGCAACCGCTGCGTCCTCACCGGCAAATGATCGATGGTCTTTGATATATATCTACTCGGTCGATGGGAATTTTTAAACAGCGCACACTCCTCCTATACCTTGTCGCGAGCGATTGGCGTCGATATGCTTCCAAATAGTTTGGCTGAACACCCGACTATGTCTCGAAGATCGTGATCAAATCTAGTACACCTCCATTCAAATAAAATGAGAGATATAAATTTACTTAAAAATAGAGGTTATTAAGTGTAATCAAACATAGAGAAGAATGTAACAACATCCTTAATGCTGAAGAAATGCACTAATTAAGGATTTTTTTAATATATCATATTTGTGAAATTAGTCAAACTCAGACTGAGATGAGAGTACATGAAATATGCGACACACCCTCGGACACGTGTCAAGACACAACAACACATAACACCCTAAGAAAATAAGAAATAACACACTGGTCTGTGGGATCTTCTTCAGCAAACGAAACCAATACCCGATTTCGCCCTATGTCCCTGTTGGAGCGCTTGTCGGAGGAGAGAAAGAAGATGCCTCCACTCCCGGACGCGGCACCTCATCGCTTTGTCGCTTTTCTTTGAGCCTCTTGAGAATCCCACCACAGCAAGCCATCACATTTGGGGTGCATCAGTAGAGGAAGCCCCTGAAACGACGTGAGACAAGGATTTGGCCTTGCCTTAACCACCTTCCTACACCCACAACGGTTGTGGGAAAAGTCATGTGCTAAACTTGTTCGACACCGACTGTTATAAATGAAAGACAATACAACGATGACCGAAAGTAAGATCAACACACGGGGACACGAGATTTTAACGTGGAAAACCCTTCAATGGAGGAAAAGGAAAAAACCACGGGTGCCAGCCAGCAAAACTTCACCATATCTGGATGTCGAGGGGTGGACTCGGCAAATCCCTGGATTGTGCACCCCGGGTTGATTGAGGGGGAGAGAGATGAGCGCTGGTGATCACGACGGCTGACAAGCACTACACCATGGACCAAATTTGGGGGCAAAGAACAGCCGGCAAAAGTCCAGTTAAGAAGGCAGTTTGACTGCCAGGAAAAATAAACTGCCGGTAAAGACTGGTGAAGGCAGACTAACTGCCGGTAAAAATAATGATGTCCCGGCAATGAACAGCCGGCAATGATCAAAAGATACAAAGGCAGGTGAACTGCCGGCAGAAGTTTCTCCCAGCAGATAAAACTGCCGGCACATGTTTTTGGAGAGGTGGCGAAATGTTTGGCGCGGGTCCAGACTTTACGCGCGCGGAGCGAAAAAATTTAGACTAAACGCGCGTGCCGCAGGTCAAAACTGACCACCGCATCCAAGCCCTAACCTATCTGGCTACTATCCCCAGTCTTCTCCTTGCCCGTCTCTCAAATTCCCCCTCTCAACACTAGCGCCGCCGCACTCCATTGAAGCCGCCTCACCGCGCCGCTGCACTCCGCCTCCGCGCCGCCGTCGGAAACGTCGCGAACACCTCTTCGACGGCCACCGCCACCTGGTCTTCCTCTACGCCACATCTCATATCCGTCGGGTCCTTCATCACCTCGATCCACTTCCTCGGCGAGCATCGTCTCCTCCGCACAAGCCACCTTCTCCCTCACAGCTGACACCTGCCCGTCTCCTCTATTTCTGTTTCCGGGCGCACGCGCCCTGCGCCGTCGTCGCATCTCGTCGCCTCCACCTCTACTCCGGGTGACCGCGCCGCTGGATTTGGTCCTCATGGTCGCTAGATCCGGTCGCCTCGGCCTTCAACGCTGCTCGACTGGGCTACTGGTCTGGCCGGCCCGGTCCTCTACGCGGCTACGCCGCCGCCACCCCAGATCTGCTCTGGTGATGGTCCTGTGGAACAGGTGTCCAGAGGTGAAGTAGCTCGCGTTGAAGGAACCGCGGGAACCAGATGGGGATCGTCTCAGCCGGATCTTCTCAACGACGGCCATCGACGAGCAGCACCTCGCGCGTGTTCTGCATCTTTCTTCTCCCCTCAAGTCAATCACATGGCATCGAAGGTCAGTAAGCTAGATCCTCTCTTACTTAGCGTCGAACAAAAACCTGTGGCTATTCTTTGTGTTCTGAATGGTGGTCTGCTCATTGTGTTGTTGTTCTTTGTTGTAGATGGCCGTTGATGCTAATTCCAAAACCTGAGGTGAAACTGGGTGCTCGGATGGTGAACTGCTGGTACTATCATTGAGTTCTTTGTGTCAAATTACAGGCCAAGGGACATATTCTCCATCTTATGAGGTCAGTTCCACATTAGATTTAGAAGTTTCAATGGCGTTTTGCAGTGTTGATCAAAATTGACTTAAGAAAATGTTAAAAAAATAACTTAAGAAAGGAATTGTAGCAACGATTTATGTGACATAACTGTATAAACATTCAGTAATACATTTGCATTTACAAAGATTGTTCTCTGGCATGTATGACTACTCCAATGATGATCTAAAAATAGCTATTCTCTGACATTTAGGCTTATGTGTCTTTAGTTCCTTTTTGATGCAATGATTAAGTCAAGTTTCTTACCAATGTATACTTTATATGCAGCTGTAGGTGCACAAATCCTTGGCAAAGCAAGCCTCGCCTCCACAAGAAGAATGAGAGAGGTAATGAATCTTCTATTTATATGATGATATAAATCTGTAGACAATTACCTGAATGAACAAACATTATAATATATCTCTGCGTTTTTGTCTGGTGGTGAATGTCTAGTTTCTAAAAAATGCAGAAAAGAGTACATATAGTCTGTTTTGTCATATTTGTTCCTTCATCATAGTTCCTTGGAGTTTTGATGTTGCTCCTTGCAGATTGCTGTAGCAAAATAAAAAGATGAGTTTTTCCTGTCGTTGTTCTTATACTGAATTCTCATCAGGTTAACAACAGATGTTAGACTGACAATAGCTCTTTACAGACTGATGCAATATAGCCTAATATATGTATAAATTGATGCCCAAAATTAATAAACAAATCCAGGTTATAGTAATAAAGAGATGATCCTCTAACAAAAATAAAGGAAAGAGAGCGCGAGGCAGGTAAATATATATCTTGATTGACGAGGCTGGTACATTTTAGAAGTGCAGTCCGGTACTCAATTATGTGCAGATGTTTCTTCTTACATTCTGCACTGCTGCATTTCTCGCAGTAGCAGTTAAGAGAGTTTTATTGTTTTCGGCACTGATCCAAACTTGTGTAACTGTTTTTTTTTTCTGTTGAATGATTTCACTGGCAATGGTATATGGAATGCAGGGCAATCCTCTTCCAAACATATCTGGGCATTAATTTTTTTTTTCTGTTGAATGATTTCACTGGCAATGTTCATTGAGTAAGTATAGTGGGGGAGAAGTAGTCTTAGAAATTAAAAGAACATTTTGCAATCCTGTGATATTTAATATTTTTGTGTCATCCTATCTTTGCTCATATGTAAAGGATTATTACAGGAAGCTTTAGTTCTTGCTTTGAGAAGGATTATTACATCAGTGTGCTGTGTAGTGGGAAACATCTAAAATAGTTGGGAAGGATTACTACGTCTTCTGTATTCAGTGTAACCTTGCTAGCTGATTACCTGCTTCGTTCAGTAAAACTTGTTTATTCAGTCGAACCAATACTTATCTGTATCAACATTGTGCATGATTACTTACTATGTTCCTCTTCCAGTTTATTAAAAACATAGCACCAGCAATATGTGTGGGTCATAAAAAACTGAACTTATGCTTGTTGTGTTAACAAGATCTTGCCAGCAGAAGCTGCAATCTGATTAGCTTAGATGGAAACCACAATTTATGTCAACGGTATGTGGCTTATAGTCTGTCTCCTGCCATGTTTAGAACCAGTAGGCTCGTACTTAATTATATTCTAAGGAACCAAAGTACTATGTTTTGTAAATCTGAGAGCTAGCTAGTGTTGTTTCCGAGAGCTGTTAGTGGTTCTTACTGAAGTGCAAGTTGCTGTTAGCTGATTCGTGAATTCATTTCTGTAACTGAGCAAATTGTGCTCTTTTGGCAATGGACATGTTTCCTAACACGAAATAACCAGCAAAATCAATGTTGCTTGGCATAATTGTGTTTTAGGACTTGATTCTTAGCATTCTATTACCTCTCAGTAATCTTATTCCTTGATCATTAATTTTATTCTCTCCACCCAGGGACCTTACTACATGGCGAGGACAAAGAAATCTATGCTGGAGGAACTTGAGGGGATACTGGAAATCGTGGACCCTCAACCACCAGGGAAGCAGAAGTCCCTTAACCACAAGAATGAGTACTTGCTAAATATATGCTCTTTTGTTCACTTCGTTCACTATTAGTCGATGAAGTGATTTTTTTTTGAATTTGACTTAGATCATATGGGAGGTGGATATGAACCTTGTATCTTGTTAATGATCAATTGTTGATGGCTTGCATTTATTTTGAATTTGACTCAATCTTTGTATCGTGGATATGAACCATGTATCATGTCATTCTTCATGTGGGGAAGAACTGTCAATTATGGAAGAAGCTGCATTATCTTGTGCTACAATCTGTCTATAATGTGTTTGATTGAAATGTAATTGTGCATACAGTGAACTGCTGAAAAATCGTCAGTGCAGTTTCAGGGCAATTTAACAGCCGGTAAGAGTGAAGGCAACTGCCGGCAAAACTAGTTAATAGCCAGGGCAAGTCATCAGCCGGGATAGGTCTAAACAGCCGGCACAGCTCTTTACTGGCAGGCCAAACTGTCTGCCAGGAAAAAATCAAGACTGCCGGCAAAGATTTTGATAGTAGGGCAGAATAATTGCCGGCAAGCCAAAAACAGCCGGCAAAGAGCTTTGCCGGCAGGGTTATAGGGGCAGACAAATCTGCCGGGAAAAAACTTTTGCCGGCAGTTTCATTGCCTTGTAAAGTGACTTTTCCTGGCAGAAAATGTGCCCCCAAATTTGGTCCATGGTGTAGTGAAGCGAGGCGTTTTACCCAGGTTCAGGCTCCCGGAGGATAACGCCCTACTTCCTGCTTGTCTGGTTATTGATGTTGAGCTGTGGCTACAGTGGCGAGATGACAATCTCGCTAGGGTTTGTGTGGCGGTTATGAGCGTACCCTAGACGAAGGACCCTCCTAGCCTTTATATGGTAGGCTAGGTCTCGGGTGAATGGTGCCGATGGCGCTTACAAGCATGGCGGGGTCGCATGACCTAGCGTCGACTATCTTGGGCCGCACGTCGTCCTCCTTAGGCCTTCCTTGGGCCCTCGTTATAAGGCTGACGGGCTTGGCGTGACCCAGGTATCCCCACCGTGGGGTAGTCAAAGAGTGACCCCACGACAGGAGCCCCGAGTGCTTAGTCGAATCGTAGAGTCGGGTAAAGGACTCCATCCTCCTGGGCACGCCTTCGAGTTCCTGAAAGGGACAAGTAAAATTGGTTGACTCCGGCCGTTCAGGGCTTATGGAGGATTCCTTTAGTCGAACTGTCACTTCCAGGGCAAAGTACCGTTAGTACAGCCTTAGCCAGTGATTTTCGACTGCTATTGCTTTGATTCACTCGGGAGCGCAAACAGCGCTCCCGATGGGAGTAGCCCCCGAGATTAAGCTGAATTGCTCGCAATTGAGGTTAAACTCAATTTTTCTTCAGTCGAAAAGCCCGCTCCCGATGGGAGTAAAGAAGGGACTCTACTTGGAGTCGCGACTGGCTTTTGTGTGACTTACTGTGTATTCGGTCAGTTTGGCTTACTGCAGGGGTTCGGCACTTGGAGCTTACTGGATGTTCTTGCACTCGAATGAAATGTTCGAGTTCTCAATCAGCTCGCTGGCTTACTGTACGAACTTATTCAGCTATGAGAGCTTACTGAATTTCTTGCACTCGAATGAAATGTTCGAGTTCTCAATCAGCTCGCTGGCTTACTGTACGAACTTATTCAGCTCTGAGAGCTTACTGAATTTTCTTGCACTCGAATGAAATGTTCGAGTTCTCAATCAGCTCGTTGGCTTCCTACGCCTTCGCGGTTGACGTCAGTGCTGACGTTTTTGACGCACTCTGTGTCTGATGGGACGTGACAGTGATGTCCCACTGTCAGTATTGGCTGGAGACAGCGGTTACCGCTTTTTTTTCTGACCGTTGGGCGCGAAAATTTCGCGGTGTGATGATGGCGCCTTGATTCCCGCGCGCAGTGGGCGGCGGCCGTCGACGGTTGCTATCTCCGCGCGACACGTGGACGGCCAGATGATGTTGCGGAGAGCAGTTTCCACAGGGATGGCCAGGATTAACTGACCGCGCGGTATATATTTTTTACCGCAGCGGTGAACAGTTCATTCCATCCCCATTCCGTCGTCTCCGCTGCTCTCTCCGCCATTGTTGCTCCTCTGCTAGTTCCTTTCTTCCACCCTCCATGAGCAAGGCCGTGATGAAGAGGGGGAAGGCTGCTGCTGGCACCGGCGCCGCCGCCGAGGCGAGCGTGATGAAGAAGCCCGACGGCGATTGGGTCAAATCGTCGGTGAAGAAGGCCGACCTCGAGGCCCTCCGCGCGCAGGGGCTGCTGCCGCCGGTAGACCAGGCGACGGTGCGCGCTCCAGGGAAAGAGGTATTTCCCGCTCCTCGCGATGGGGAACGCGTTTGCTTCGTGGATTTCCTTCCGCGGGGTTTCGGGTTCCCCCTCCACGATTTTGTCCGTGGTCTCCTGTATGCTTATGGGATTCAGATCCACGATCTGACTCCCAATAGCGTCTTGAGTATCGCGAGCTATATCGTGCTCTGCGAGTGCTTCCTGGGAATCGCACCTAATTGGTTGCTGTGGAAGTCGCTATTCCTCGTGAAGAGGAACGTGGGGAAGAACAAGCAGGTGTATCCAGTCGGCGGCTTCGGCATCCAGGTGCGTGGCGACACCACCTACTTTCAGATGAAGAAGTCCGACTCCGTCCAGGGCTGGCGGAAGAAGTGGTTCTACATCAGGTGCGACCAGGAGGGGCTTCCCAACTTCGCTGCTGATCGCGAGTTGCGGAAGTCGAACGCGTGGGCGCACCCGCTGTCGAAGGAAGACAGGGAGGCGACCCAGCCCTTGCTGACACTTCTTCGTGGCTTGCTGAAGAGTCTTGGGCGCGAGACAGGTGGAGTTCACCTTATTGCCACCTTCTTCAGACTTCGGGTGCAGCCGCTTCGCGCTCGCACCCACCCGATGTGGGCGCGTGAGGACGCTGGCGATGAGCTCGATGATGACGAAGTCGCGTCGAAGGTGAGGAGCATCACTAGCCTCCGAGCCGCTGACCCGTGCAATGTCAAGTGTCCAGTCGAACCGTATGGGCCTAATAACCCTGTGCCTGAGGTGAGCTTTGTTTGCTTTGTTCGTCTTGTATCTTCTTGTGTCGAATCTTTTCGCTTGACTTGAATGCTTCATTCGCTGACAGGGCCGCTCGAACTATGTCAGTCTTCCTCCGTTGATGGAGAATGGCCCTCATGAAGAGGCAGAGTTCCCTGAGGACGAGGTTGATGACGATGAAGTTCCCTCCGCCACCTCTCCGAGTGAAGAGCTGGAGGAGGATGAAGATGAGGAGCCGCAGCGGAAGCGGCAGAGGCGAAAGGGTGTCGACTCTGGTTCTGCCTCGTCGCCTGTGAAGGAGGCGGGTGTGATCGAGGAAGAGACGAGCGAGTCCTCTTCGGGTACTAAGCACCCGAGTGACCTGGCGGAACCGTTGTTCGTGCCTCCCCTCGGCTCTGCACCGCCGATCGAGTTCGCGAGGATGGCCTCCGTTTCCTTGGGGAGTGAAGATGATGATGTAGTCAGGTTAGTCGCGTGACCTTTGCTTTGTATTTGTCGAGTGTGCTTTTTCACTTGCGGGTCCTTGAATTGAGAGTTCTTGTGACAGCGACCGTACCGGCGCTGCTGTTTCTTCCCCTCGTGAGATGGAGCACACTTCTGCTCCCTTGATCGAGCAAACTGCTAGGACGCCCGGAGAGGAGGCTCTGGCGGGTGACGTTTTGGGCTTGAAGGCTTCCACCTCCACCATGCCTGAGAGGTCTGCTGATGCGACTCCAGTTGACTCTGGGCTGCTTGAGCATGTAAGTGTTCTTCGATTCCTTCTGCAAGATCTGTATCGGGTGCGCGTACAGCGCTCCCGATGGGAGTAGCCCCCGAAGATGCGCGTGACTGGAATAGTCGGGCGCAGATTGATGTCTTGTGTTTTCTGCAGCCATTTTATCGCCAGCAGATGGAAGGAGCCGCGGCCTTCGTTCGTATGGAGCAGGAGAGGGATCAGCTCCGCGCTGCTCTGGAGCAGGCGAATAGTAAGTATGAAACCTTGTGTTCGAGGAGTGCTTCGACTGCCTTTATTGCTAACTGTGCTCCGTTGACCCGCAGGCGAGAAGGAGAGCATGAAGGCGCGGGTCGCGAAGCTGGAGAAGTCACTGGGTGAAGCCCAAGAGCGGGAGCAAGCTCGGGATGCTCTGGAGAAGACCCAGGTCGACCGTTTGCTCGCACTCGCAGATGTTGTTGGAAGTAAGTTTTTCGGCCGTAGGCCTACTTTGTCTTTTGTCGACTTCTGGCGCCTTATGGGTGTGGATTTCCTTTGGGCAGAGAATTGCGGAGGTGCTCCTCCGGAAGGGACTTCTAGCGAGAGTGTCGGCTTGGCGCAGGCTGTTGGCTTCGTCGACCGCGTCTGCGCATATGCATCGGCAGCGATGCAGCAGTCGGCGGCGGCCCTGCAGAAGTCGACGGAGGCCTTAGCGACTGTGCACCGGAACATCTTTCCAAACCAGCCACCACCAACTGCTGTTGATGCACTCGCGGCTCCATTCGAAGGCAATTCGAATGTCCTGGCGGACTTCACGCGCGCGCAGACGGTACGCGGCTCAGAGCTCACTTTCCAGCTGCTCCTTGGTCACCAAGTCGTAGGTGATTTTGAGAAGGTTGTCAGCGACTTCCCTCGGAAGCCTGATGGCAGAACCGCGTCCCTTAGCGGTGTGAAGGTGCAGGCGAGCCAGCTAGCTGCGAAGTTGGTCGCCACCTTCGAGAGGAGAATTGCCAAAGCTGCAGAGTTGGCTGCTAGGAAGAGCCGTTCCCAGTCTGAGTCTGTAGTGTAGACTTTTCCTTTTAGAACTGTGCTTCTGCTGTTGGGCTTGAGTCTGTAATGCACTATATATTGTGCGAGTGAACATGATGATGAAATGTGAATTCACTCCCCCGGGGGTGCAGTCGCCGTGTATTTTTTTTATCTGGCTTGAATGAGTTATGTTTATTCTTTTCCTGGCCTGACGCTGTCGATTCTTGGCAGTCTGATATGGGCGAAGCTCCTGACGTTGCTGGGACGACTGGCGCGGGTGATGAGGAAGATACCACTTCGGCTGCGCCTACTCGTCGCCGCCGTCAAGCTCCTCCAGCTCCTGTGCGAAGCGTAAACGACCAGAGAGTGCTCACCTTCATGAGGAACAAGGTGGTTGAGCTCGAGTCGAAGTTGAAGAATGCTGAGTTGGAGCTGGAGCGACTGAGGTTGCGGCCCGTCGCGCCGTTCTCCCAGCGTGAAGAGTTTCTGCTTGGAGAGATGGACTTGATTGGTCGACAGCTGCAAGGTTGGACTTTTAGCGTTTTTCCTTCGGCTTCTGTGTCTACTTGTTATGCTCAATGCTTGGCCTTGATGCAGATGTCAATTCTGATTTGACGGCGGAGCAGCTTCGAGTGGACGAGCGGGTAGAGAAAGAGGCCGCCGGCGACTCACCCGAAGCGCGCCAGTTTTGGTCAAACAAGTCCAGAGGAAGTATCCTGGCACGAATGCTGGATCGTACCTGGCGGGCTGCTGTACTATTAGAAGGTTGCAGAAAAACCCTCTGGCAGATCAACAAGGTGTACTTTCCTCACAACGAGCAGCCGAATGGACTAACTGCGCTTCTGGAGAGGTTCCGTGAAGGCGGTGCGTTGAAGGAAGTCGTGCACGCTCAACTTGTTGCCGGGGCGAACGTGGCGTTGGGTATGTTCGAATGCACCGGCCTAACCTTCCATTGCACAAGGTGCTTGACGGCTTGCCTGGAGAAGGTGACTATGCCGATACTCTTGCGGCTGCACGCCAGATGATTCAGCAGGTTCAGAAATTCAGCGAGCACCTTGTAGGGCCACTTGATGCGCCAAAGGGCGAGCCTGTAGAATAAGGGCAGTAGAGTGCTGTTGCATAGCGTTAGCTTGTAAGAGAAATTTTTCCAAGTGGAAGTATGAGTGTATGTATGTCGAGGTGGGGGTAGCCCCCGAGTTAGTAAATTGTATTTTGTAGACGTCTGTGAACCCGTATGGCGCAGCCCCCGAGCGGATCGGGTGCGGCCTAGGGTTTTGTGGGTTTAGACGTGTGCGGCGCGGCCCCCGAGTGTTTCGAGTACGGCCGAGGATTTTCTGAGTTAGACCTGTATGGCGCAGCCCCCGAGTGCGTCGGGTGCGGCCTAGGCTGGACTTGGACCTGTATGGCGCAGCCCCCGAGCACTTCGGGTGACGACCAAGGTTCTCGACTTGGACCTGTATGGCGCAGCCCCCGAGTGCGTCGGGTGCGGCCTAGGTTTTTTCGAGTTGAACCTGTATGGCGCAGCCCCCGAGTGCGTCAGGTGCGGCCTAGGTTGGACTTAGACCTGTGTGGCGCAGCCCCCGAGTGCTTCAGGTGGCGGCCGAGGATTTTTCGAGTTGAACCTGTATGGCGCAGCCCCCGAGTGCGTCGGGTGCGGCCTAGGTTGGACTTAGACCTGTGTGGCGCAGCCCCGAGTGCTTCGGGTGACGACCAAGGTTTTCGACTTGGACCTGTATGGCGCAGCCCCCGAGTGCGTCGGGTGCGGCCTAGGTTTTTTTGAGTTGAACCTGTATGGCGCAGCCCCCGAGTGCGTCGGGTGCGGCCTAGGTTGGACTTAGACCTGTGTGGCGCAGCCCCGAGTGCTTCGGGTGCGGCCGAGGATTTTTCGAGTTGAACCTGTATGGCGCAGCCCCCGAGTGCGTCGGGTGCGGCCTAGGTTGGACTTAGACCTGTGTGGCGCAGCCCCCGAGTGCTTCGGGTGCGACCAAGGTTTTCGACTTGGACCTGTATGGCGCAGCCCCCGAGTGCGTCGGGTGCGGCCTAGGTTTTTTCGAGTTGAACCTGTATGGCGCAGCCCCCGAGTGCGTCGGGTGCGGCCTAGGTTGGACTTAGACCTGTGTGGCGCAGCCCCCGAGTGCTTCGGGTGGCGGCCGAGGATTTTTCGAGTTGAACCTGTATGGCGCAGCCCCCGAGTGCGTCGGGTGCGGCCTAGGTTTATGTTGCTTTTTGACTGAAAAAGTAAAGTGGAGAGCGTGTTCCATAAATCACTTCATTGATTTTTGCGAGCAGGCCGCCTCATTAAAACCCTTCCAGTCCCCTCAGGTACCCTGGTAAGGGAAAGAGTGCGTCTGAAACCTGCCGCCTTGGCATGTATGCTTTGTTACAGCAGGGGAGTCGACTAGGCATAGAAGCGTCGCAGCTGCGCGACATTCCACGGGTTGTGGCAGACTGTTCCTGTCTTCGAGTCCTTCAGGCGGTAAGCTCCTCCGCCGATTGCTTCTGTCACAATGTATGGGCCCTCCCATGGGGAGGCGAGCTTGTGCACCTTCTTCTGTTTGAGGCGAAGGACCAGGTCGCCTGGAACGAAAGCTCTTGGCCGCAGTCGCCGTCCATGGTAGTTGCGCAGGTCCTGCTGGTACACGGCTGAGCGAGTGAGGGCGATGTCGGGTGCTTCGTCCAGGGTGTCCATGTCGTCCTCGAGTGCTTCTTCTGCGTCAGACTCGTTGTAGGCCACCACTCGAGGTGCATCGAACTTGATGTCGCAGGGCATGACCGCCTCTGCGCCATAAACCATGAAGAATGGCGTGTACTGGGTTGATCTGTTCGGTGTTGTGTGTAGACTCCAGAGCACAGAAGGCAGCTCTTCGACCCAGGCGCCTGCAGCGCGCCTCAATGGTACTCGCAGGCGCTTCTTGATGCCTTTGCAGACTAGGCCGTTGGCCTTTTCGACTTGCCCATTGGATTGCGGGTGCGAGACTGATGCGTAGTTGAGCTTGATGCCTTGTTCGGAGCAGAAGTCCTTGAATTCTTCGGCTGTGAAGTTCGTGCCGTTGTCGGTGATGATGCTGTTCGGCACCCCAAACCTGAAGATGATGGACCTGATGAAGTTAACTGCTGAGGATGCAGTCGAACTTGTGATGGGCACGGCTTCGATCCATTTGGTGAACTTGTCGACTGCTACCAGGAGGTGAGTGTGCCCCCCTGATGAAGATTTCTTGAGTGGACCCACCATATCGAGTCCCCACTGAGCGAATGGCCAGGCGAGTGGTATGGTCTTCAGTGCCGATGCTGGCGCGTGCGGCTTGCTGGCGAACTCCTGGCAGCCGAGGCATTTCTTCACGATTTCTTCGGCATCTTGCATTGCTGTGGGCCAGTAGAACCCGGCTCGCAGGGCTTTGGCTACCAAGGCACGACTGCTAGCGTGGTGCCCGCAGGTGCCTGTATGGATTTCGAGCAGGATGGCTTGACCGTCGACTGGATCAATGCACCTTTGCAGGACTCCTGAGATGCTTCGCTTGTATAGTTCCCCCTTGATGATGGTGAAGCCTTTCGAACGGCGAATAATGCGCTTGGCTTCGACTGAGTTGACTGGCAGTCTCTGGTGCAGCATGTACGCCAGATATGGGCTCGTCCATCTGGGCTCGATGAGCAGAACCTCCATTGGCTCCTTCTCGTTGCTTGGCTGGTCAGCGGTGCTCGTTGATGGTGTGGAGGATCCGGGCGCGGGTCGAAGTTTGACGAATCGCTGTGTGATGCGCTCAAGGAAGACGCCGGGTGGCACCTGCGCTTTGTCTGAGCCCAGGTTGGCGAGGGCGTCGGCTTCCTCATTGCTTTCACGGCCGATGTGTCGCAACTCGCAGCCGTCGAAGGTGCCCTCCAGCTGGTTGTACAGGTCTCTGTAGGCAATCATGTTGTCGGCGATGGCGTCACAGGCTTTCATGGTTTGCTGCACGACGAGGTAGGAGTTGCCGTAGATCATAAGGTGAGTTGCGCCGCAGTTCTTGGCCATTCGCATGCCATGGATTAGGGCTTCGTACTCAGCCTCGTTGTTGGAGGGTGTTGGGAAGTCCATCTGTAGCACGTACTTCAGCTTGTCGCCTTTAGGGGAGATGAGGATGACTCCTCCCCCGGCTGATCTGAACTTTTTGGAACCGTCGAAGTACATTGTCCATGCGTTGGACAGGTCAGGGACATCTGGCAGCTGGGCTTCTATCCACTCGGTGGTGAATTCTGGGAGCACTTGGGCCTTGATTGACTTCGGGTGAGCGTATTTCAGCCCCCAGGGTCCCAGCTCGACGACCCACTTGGCGACTCGTCCTGTCGCGCATTGGTTGGTCAGGATGTCGGAGAGCCCGGAGGAGCTTACCACCGTGATCGGGTGCTCGGAGAAGTAGTGGATTACTTTCCTTGAAGTCATGAAAACTCCGTAGGACAGCTTCTGGTAGTGCGGGTAGCGCTGCTTGGACAGGGTCAACACCTCGCTAAGGTAGTGTTGGAAATATGCCCTAGAGGCAATAATAAATAAATGTTATTATCATATTTCCGTGTTCATGATATATGTTTATTTCCATGCTATAATTGTATTAACCGGAAACATAATACATGTGTGGTTGCGTAAACAACATTGCGTCCCTAGTAAGCCTCTACTAGACTAGCTCGTTAATTAATGATGGTTATGGTTTCCCAACCATGAACATGAGTTGTTAATTAATTAACGGGATCATGTCATTAGAAGAATGACGTGATGGACAGACCCAACTAAGCATAACAATATTGATCGTTTCATTAAGTTTTTATTGTCATGCCTTTTATTGTCAAGTATCCTATTTCTTAGACCATGAGATCATGTTATTCCCGGGTACTGGAAGAATACTTTGGGGACATCAACCATCGCTTCGTGACAGGGTGATCATAAAGGTGTCTTACGGGTATCTCAGAAAGTGCTTGTTGAATTACATGAATCAAGACTGGGATTTGTCCCTCCGTGTTTCGGAGAGATATACTCTGGGCCCACTCGGTAGTGCACATTCGGTAAAGCTTGCAAGCACGTGACTAATGAGTTAGTCACAGAGAATGTTGTATTACGGAACGAGTAAAGAGTACTTACCAGTAACAAGATTTAACTAGGTATAGTGATACCGACGATCAAATCTTGGGTAAGTAAAATATCGCGTGACAAAGGAAATTGTATACGGATTATAGTAGTCCACGACATAGTGGTTCAACCGATAAAGATCTTCGTTGAATGTGTGGGAGTCATTATGGATATCCTGGTCCCTCTAATGGTTATTGATCGGAGAGGTGTCTCCATCATGTCTGCACGTTCTCGAACCCGTAGGGTCACACACTTAACGTTCGGTAACGCTAGAGTAGCTCTGGGATAATTTTGTTAATGGTGTCCGAATATTGTTCGGAGTCTCGGATGAGATCCTAGACATCACGAGGAGCTCCGGAAGAGTCCGGAGGTAAAGATTTATATATGGCAAGTTGATTTCAGGGTTCCGGAAAAGTTCGGGATTTTTCGGCAGAGTGTCGGAATGTTCTAGAAGGTTCCGGAGGGTCCCATAGTGGGGCCCACCTGTCCCCAACGACCAAGGGTGGCCCACTGGTCCATTTGACCAGTCCTACTTGGTCCATGCAGCCATTCAATGGGTAGCCCTTTAAAAGGGATGTTACCACTCTTGAAAGAGGGGGTTACCACCTTTTAAATGAGAAGGGGTTACCACTATTGAAAGAGGGAGTTTCTACTTTGGAAATAAAGTGGCTGCAGCCCCTTGCCTATATAAAGAAGAGGGAGAGGTGCACCAAGAGACAGAGGCTTGGCCGCATCACTGGCTTGCTGCTCCTCTACCTCCCGCGCACCGCTTGGCGAAGCCCTGCCCGCGGGAACTCTCCACCATATCCACCACCACGCCGTCGTGCTGCTGGAATCGATCCCACCTACTTCTCCCTCTAGCTTGCTGGATCAAGAAGAGGGAGACGTCATCGAGCTGTACGTGTGCAAGCCTCCGGAGGTGCTGCTCGTTTGCGGTGCTGATCGGATCGAACATCGTCAACAACTTCACCGAGCTGCGTTGAATTAAACGTTCAACGCGCGTGTTCTTCGAGGGTATGATGAACTACTCTCCCCGTTACTAGAATCTTCTAGATAGGATCTTGAGTGTTGCTTCCGCATGTGAGAGAAATTTTTTGTTTTCTATCGCGCAAACTCCTACAGTGGTATCAGAGCCGGATCTATGCGTAGATGTTTTGGTACGGGTAGAACACATATGTGTATGTGGGCGTTGATAATCTTTTTATTACTTCCTTTGTGTATTTTGAATCTTAGTGGCATAGTGGGATGAAGCGGCCCGGACTAACTTTACATGTCCACGTACATGAGACTTGTTCCACGACTGACATGCAACTTGTATTGCATAAGTGGCTTTGCGGGTGTCTGTCTCTCCCACTATAGTTAAGATTTAATCTACAACGGGTTGTTAATAATTTGTTTATCACCGTTGTGGTTTCATGTTCGTAGGTAAGAACGGTTCTTTCTTCGAAAGCCCTAAGCCACGTAAAATTTGCAAAGAATAAGGGAGAGGCGTCTAACTTGTTTTTGCAGGGGTGCTTGTGATATGGTATAGCCCAAACTGTTTCATATGATATATTTGTGATGTATGAGATGATCATGTTTTGTAATGTTTCACGACTTGCATGTCGATGAGTACGGCAACCGGCAGGAGCCATATGGTTGTCTTAATTATCAATTGTATGACCTGCGTGTCAACTTCAAACGCCATGTAATTGCATTATTTATCGCTATGAGTTAGCAATATATGGGATGCAACGTGGTGGAGACAACCAAGGCGCCACATGAACATGGCGCCATGATGGAGATCATGCCGGTGCGTTTAAGATGGAGATCAAGACGCAATAAAAGGGCTATACCATGTCACATATTTTTATGCATGTGATGTTTATCCTTTTATGCATCTTATTTTGCGTGTGCTCGACGGTAGCATTATAAGATGATCCCTCACACAATATCAAGATAAAGTGTTCTCCCTTAGTATGCACCGTCGCGAAAGTTCGTCGTTTTGAAGCATCTCGTGATGATCGGATGTGGTAAACTCTACGTTCACATACGACGGGTGTAAGCCAGTTTTACACATGCGGAAATACTTTGGTTAACTTGACGAGCCTAGCATGTACAGACATGGACTCGGAACACGACGAACCGAAAGGTTAAACACGAGTCATATGAATGATATGATCAACATTTCGATGTTCACCATTGAAACTACATCTTCTCTCGTGAAGATCGGACTTGGTGTAGTGGATTTGGATCGTGTACCACTAGACAACTATGAGGGATGTTGTTTTAAGTGGGAGTTCGTTAGTAATTTGATTAAAATGAACTCTTTATCATGAACATAGTCTAAAGATGTCTTTGCTAAAATGTTGTAGATCATGGCCCGCAACGTAGCTCAGTTCAACTTCAGCGCATTCCTTGAGAAAGAAAAACTGAAATCATCTGGTTCAAACTTCACTGACTGGCACCGCAACCTGAGGATTATCCTCACTGGGTGTAAGAAGCATTATGTGCTCGATGCTGCGCTAGGTGACCCACCTGCAGACAATGCGCCTGAAGCAGAACAAAATGTCTTTGAGACGCGCAGAGATGACCACATTATAGTTGCCTGTGCCATCCTTACATCTCTGGACACTGATCTCCAGAAACGTTTTGAACATCACGGCGCCTATGAGATGGTTGAAGAGCTGAAAACCATGTTTCAGACTCAGACCCGCGCTGAGAGATATGAGATCTCTGATAAGTTCTATACATGTAAGATGGAGGAGCACAGCTCTGTCAGTGAACATGTTGTCACCATGGGAGGCTATATCCAACGCCTAATTCAGCTGGGATGTGTGATCCCGGATGAGTTAATCACTGACAGGGTGCTGCAGTCGCTCCCTCCGAGCTACAAAGGCTTTGTGCTGAACTATAACATGCAAGGCATGAATAAGACTCTTAATGAGCTCTTTGCGATGCTGAAATCTGCAGAAGTGGACATCAAGAAAGAACATCAAGTGTTGATGGTCAATAAGACCACCAGTTTCAAGAAGGTTAAGGCCAAAAAGGGTCACTTCAAGAAGAGTGGCAAATCTGTTGCTGCTCAGGGCGGCAAACCTGTTGCCACACCTGTGAAACCCAAGGCTGGTCCTAAGCCGGACACTGTGTGTTTCTACTGCAAGGGAGACGGTCACTGGAAGCGTAACTGCGCCAAATACTTGGCGGATAAGAAGGCTGGCAACGTCAAAGGTATATTTGATATACATGTTATTGATGTGTACCTTACTAGTTCTCGTAGTAGTGCCTGGGTATTTGATACTGGTTCGGTTGCTCATATTTGCAACTCGAAACAGGAGCTGCAGAATAAACGGAGACTGGCGAGGGATGAGGTGACGATGCGCGTCGGGAATGGATCGAAGGTCGATGTCATCGCCGTCGGGACACTACCTCTTCATCTACCTTCGGGATTAGTTTTAAACCTGAATAATTGTTATTTGGTGCCTGCGTTAAGCATGAACATTATATCTGGATCTTGTTTATTGCGAGACGGTTACTCATTTAAATCAGAGAATAAAGGTTGTTCTATTTCTATGAGTAATATCTTTTATGGTCATGCACCCAACGTAAATGGTTTATTCTTGTTGGATCTCGATAGTAGTACTTCACACATCCATAACATTGATGCTAAAAGATGCAAAGCGAATAATGATAGTACCACATACTTGTGGCACTGCCGTTTAGGTCATATTGGTGTAAAGCGCATGAAGAAACTCCATTCTGATGGACTTTTTCAATCACTTGACTTTGAATCATTTGATACGTGCGAACCATGCCTCATGGGTAAGATGACTAAGACACCGTTTTCCGGTACGATGGAACGGGCGAGTGATTTGTTGGAAATCATACATACTGATGTGTGTGGACCAATGAGCATTCCAACACGTGGTGGATATCGTTACTTCCTAACTTTCACTGATGATTTGAGTAGATATGGGTATATTTACTTAATGAAACACAAGTCTGAAACATTTGAAAAGTTCAAAGAATTTCAGAGTGAAGTAGAAAATCATCGTAACAGGAAGATCAAATTTCTACGATCTGATCGTGGAGGGGAATATCTGAGTTACGAGTTTGGCATGCACTTGAAAAATTGTGGAATTGTTTCCCAACTCACGCCACCTGGAACACCACAGCGTAATGGTGTGTCTGAACGTCGTAATCGTACTTTATTAGATATGGTGCGTTCTATGATGTCTGTATCCGATCTGCCAATGTCATTTTGGGGGTATGCATTAGAGACAGCCGCATTCACTTTAAATAGGGCACCATCTAAATCCGTTGAGACGACACCATATGAGTTGTGGTTTGGTAAGAAGCCAAAATTATCGTTTCTTAAAATTTGGGGATGCGAGGCTTATGTCAAAAGATTACAACCTGATAAGCTCGAACCCAAAGCGGAAAAATGCGTCTTCATAGGATATCCAAAGGAAACCATTGGGTATACCTTCTATCACAGATCCGAAGGCAAAGTTTTTGTTGCTAAGAATGGATCCTTTCTTGAGAAGGAGTTTCTTTCGAAAGGAGTGAGTGGGAGGAAAATAGAACTAGACGAGGTTATTGAACCTTCTCCCGAATTGGAGAGCAGCGCAGCGCAGGAAGATTTGGATCTTCAGGCACCGCCTTCACCAGCTAGAGAGAAAGAAGCTGATGATAGTGATCATGCAGCTTCGGTCAAAGTTCCCGTTCGCAGGTCGACAAGGTTACGTACTGCTCCTGAATGGTACGGTAATCCTGTCTTGAACATTTTATTGTTAGACAATGATGAACCTATGAACTATGAGGAAGCGATGATGAGCCCAGACTCTGGAAAATGGCAAGACGCCATGAACTCTGAAATGGAATCCATGAAGGAAAACCAAGTGTGGACTTTGGTTGACCTTCCTGATAGCCGTAAGGCTGTTGAATGTAAATGGATTTTCAAGAAGAAAACAGACGCTGACGGTAATGTCACCGTATATAAAGCTCGACTTGTCGCAAAAGGTTTTCGACAAATTCAAGGAGTTGACTACGATGAGACCTTCTCACCCGTAGCGATGCTAAAGTCTGTTAGGGTTCTACTAGCAATTGCTGCTTATTTCGATTATGAAATTTGGCAGATGGATGTCAAAACTGCGTTCCTCAACGGAAACGTTGAAGAAGAGTTGTACATGGTACAACCTGAAGGTTTTGTCGATCCTAAGGATGCTGATAAAGTGTGCAAACTTCAGCGATCCATCTATGGACTGAAGCAAGCATCCCGGAGTTGGAATCTTCGATTTGATGAGGTGATCAAAGGTTTTGGATTTGTCCAAAATTATAAAGAAGCTTGTGTTTACAAGAAAGTGAGTGGGAGCTCGGTTGCATTCCTGGTTTTATATGTAGATGACATATTACTTATTGGGAATGATGTGGAGCTGCTTAACAGTGTGAAAGATTATTTGAATAATAGTTTTTCAATGAAAGATCTTGGTGAAGCTGCATACATATTGGGCATAAAGATCTATAGAGATAGATCAAGACGCTTAATAGCACTTAGTCAAAGTAAATACCTTGAGAAGATAGTGAAGAAATTCAATATGCAGGATGCAAAGAAAGGTTCTTTGCCCATGTTACAAGGTAAGCCATTGAGTATGACTCAGTGTCCAACTACGGCAACAGAAATAGAAAGGATGAAGAAAATCCCCTATGCCTCGGCCATAGGTTCTATTATGTATGCCATGTTGTGTACTAGACCGGATGTGTCCCATGCTCTTAGTTTGACGAGCAGGTACCAGAGTGATCCTGGAGAGGCTCACTGGACAGCAGTTAAAAATATCCTTAAGTACCTAAAAAGGACTAAGGACATGTTTCTTGTCTATGGTGGTGATGAAGAGCTCTCCGTAAAAGGTTACGTTGATGCTAGCTTCGATACTGATCCAGATGACTCGAAATCTCAAACAGGGTATGTCTTTATCTTGAATGGAGCTGCGGTTAGCTGGAGGAGTTCCAAGCAAACCGTCATTGCGGCATCTACATTAGAGGCGGAGTATATGGCCGCTTCTGAAGCAGCGAAAGAAGGGATATGGCTGAAGGAGTTCGTCACTGAACTCGGCGTTGTTCCGAGCGCACTGGATCCCATGGAGATTTTTTGTGACAACACTGGTGCCATTGCTCTAGCCAAGGAACCAAGATGTCACAAGAGTTCCAAGCATATCAAACGCCGGTTTCATCAAATTCGTGAGCATGTCAATGAAGGAGATATTACCATTAGCAAAGTACATACGAATCAAAATATCGCTGATCCGTTGACTAAAGTTCTTCCACAGACAAAACATGATCAACACCAGAAGGCCATGGGTGTTAGATTTTTACCAATGTAAACTAGATTATTGACTCTAGTGCAAGTGGGAGACTGTTGGAAATATGCCCTAGAGGCAATAATAAATAAATGTTATTATCATATTTCCGTGTTCATGATATATGTTTATTTCCATGCTATAATTGTATTAACCGGAAACATAATACATGTGTGGTTGCGTAAACAACATTGCGTCCCTAGTAAGCCTCTACTAGACTAGCTCGTTAATTAATGATGGTTATGGTTTCCCAACCATGAACATGAGTTGTTAATTAATTAACGGGATCATGTCATTAGAAGAATGACGTGATGGACAGACCCAACTAAGCATAACAATATTGATCGTTTCATTAAGTTTTTATTGTCATGCCTTTTATTGTCAAGTATCCTATTTCTTAGACCATGAGATCATGTTATTCCCGGGTACTGGAAGAATACTTTGGGGACATCAACCATCGCTTCGTGACAGGGTGATCATAAAGGTGTCTTACGGGTATCTCAGAAAGTGCTTGTTGAATTACATGAATCAAGACTGGGATTTGTCCCTCCGTGTTTCGGAGAGATATACTCTGGGCCCACTCGGTAGTGCACATTCGGTAAAGCTTGCAAGCACGTGACTAATGAGTTAGTCACAGAGAATGTTGTATTACGGAACGAGTAAAGAGTACTTACCAGTAACAAGATTTAACTAGGTATAGTGATACCGACGATCAAATCTTGGGTAAGTAAAATATCGCGTGACAAAGGAAATTGTATACGGATTATAGTAGTCCACGACATAGTGGTTCAACCGATAAAGATCTTCGTTGAATGTGTGGGAGTCATTATGGATATCCTGGTCCCTCTAATGGTTATTGATCGGAGAGGTGTCTCCATCATGTCTGCACGTTCTCGAACCCGTAGGGTCACACACTTAACGTTCGGTAACGCTAGAGTAGCTCTGGGATAATTTTGTTAATGGTGTCCGAATATTGTTCGGAGTCTCGGATGAGATCCTAGACATCACGAGGAGCTCCGGAAGAGTCCGGAGGTAAAGATTTATATATGGCAAGTTGATTTCAGGGTTCCGGAAAAGTTCGGGATTTTTCGGCAGAGTGTCGGAATGTTCTAGAAGGTTCCGGAGGGTCCCATAGTGGGGCCCACCTGTCCCCAACGACCAAGGGTGGCCCACTGGTCCATTTGACCAGTCCTACTTGGTCCATGCAGCCATTCAATGGGTAGCCCTTTAAAAGGGATGTTACCACTCTTGAAAGAGGGGGTTACCACCTTTTAAATGAGAAGGGGTTACCACTATTGAAAGAGGGAGTTTCTACTTTGGAAATAAAGTGGCTGCAGCCCCTTGCCTATATAAAGAAGAGGGAGAGGTGCACCAAGAGACAGAGGCTTGGCCGCATCACTGGCTTGCTGCTCCTCTACCTCCCGCGCACCGCTTGGCGAAGCCCTGCCCGCGGGAACTCTCCACCATATCCACCACCACGCCGTCGTGCTGCTGGAATCGATCCCACCTACTTCTCCCTCTAGCTTGCTGGATCAAGAAGAGGGAGACGTCATCGAGCTGTACGTGTGCAAGCCTCCGGAGGTGCTGCTCGTTTGCGGTGCTGATCGGATCGAACATCGTCAACAACTTCACCGAGCTGCGTTGAATTAAACGTTCAACGCGCGTGTTCTTCGAGGGTATGATGAACTACTCTCCCCGTTACTAGAATCTTCTAGATAGGATCTTGAGTGTTGCTTCCGCATGTGAGAGAAATTTTTGTTTTCTATCGCGCAAACTCCTACAGGTAGTAGACGGGTCGCTGAACAGGGTAGTTGTGTCCTTCTTCTTCTCGTTCGACTACGAGTACCGTGCTGACCACCCTGTTTGTGGCTGACACGTAGAGGTATAGCGGCTCGTTTTCCAGTGGATCCACCAGTACTGGGGAAGTCGTGAGCGTTTTCTTGAGTTGGTCGAACGCGACTTGCGCTTCTTCTGTCCACTCGAACTTGTCTTTCTTTTTCATCAGTTGGTAGAAAGGCAGGGCCTTTTCTCCCAACTTACTTATGAACCGGCTGAGAGCTGCGACTCGGCCAGCTAGGCGCTGCACCTCGTGAAGCTTGGTCGGTGCTGGCATTGCGAGTATGTTTTGCACCTTCTCAGGGTTGGCTTCGATTCCTCTTGCAGAGACGAGGTACCCAAGCAGTTCTCCGGCTGGCACGCCGAAGACACACTTGTCTGGGTTCAGCTTGATCTGATACTCGTCGAGGGCGGCGAAGACCTTGCGGAGGTCGGCGATGAGGGTGTCCTCCTTGCGGGTGGTGATGACGATATCGTCGACGTAGACTTGGACGATCTGCCCAATGAGCCCTTTGAGGCATGCTTGCATTGTGCGCTGGTACGTGGCACCCGCGTTCTTCAACCCGAAGGGCATCGTCTGGTAGCAGAAAACGCCGTCGGGTGTGATGAATGCTGTCTTCTCCTCATCTTCGACGTTCAGTCTGATCTGCTGGTAACCTGAGTAGGCGTCCAGGAAGGACAGGCGTTCGCAGCCTGCAGTCGAGTCGATGATCTGATCTATCCGCAGGAGCGGGAAGTGGTCCTTGGGGCAGCATTTGTTGAGGGCGGTGAAGTCGACGCACATGCGGAGTTTCTTCGTCTTCTTCTTCTCCACCAGGACTGGGTTGGCGACCCAGTCCGAGTCTTTGATCTCTCGAATGAACTTGGCATTCAGCAGTCGATCGATTTCTCTGCTGATTTCGTCTCGCTTGGGCCCGGAAAAGCGTCGCATGGCCTGTTTGATGGGTCTGGCGTCCTTGTAGACTTTTAAGGAGTGCTCGGCGAGGTTCCTGGGTATTCCTGGCATGTCAGAGGGTTGCCATGCGAAGATTCTCCAGTTCTCACGTAGAAACTCGACGAGCGCGCCTTCCTATGCGGGAGTCAGACTCGACGATACTTTGACCGTCTTGCTGGCGTCAGTCGGGTGGACCTGATGGGTCATTGTGTCGTCAGCCGCATTGAAGGTAGCGTCCTTGGCTGGTTTCTTGCGGGCTGGGAAGATGGTCTTATCGTTGTCGACTGCCATTGCCTCGAAGTGCTCTTCGACTCCGAAGAATTCGGAGATCTTGCTGAACTCGCGGTCGCAGCTGTTGGAGCGGTCGAAGTCGCCGTGTACCGTGATGACGCCCTTGGGTCCAGGCATCTTGAGCATGAGGTAGGCGTAGTGAGGTACCGCCATGAATCTGGCGAAGGTTGGGCGCCCGAGTATCGCGTGGTACTGCGACTTCTAGTCGACTACTTCGAAATCGATCGACTCCCTCTTGAAGTTTTCGGGTGTGCCGAAGATGACATCGAGTGTGATTGTTCCCATGGGCGTGACTGCTTGCCCTGGTACTATACCATGGAATGTAGTTTATGATGCTGCCAAGTCCGTCGTTGGCCTGTTTATCCTTCTGAGGGTGTCGGCAAAGATGATGTTAATGCCGCTGCCTCCGTCCATGAACACCTTTTTCAGGGTGTAATCTCCGATCAGAGCTTCGACTACCAGGGCGGCGTGCCCGGGTCGTGGTACTGCAGGCGGGTGATCTGCTCTGGAGAAGGTGATTGGTGTCTCTGACCCTCTCAGGTAGTCTGGTACCGCCGGTGGACAGGTGATGGCCTGGAAGACTTGGCGGGTGATGAGCTTCTGAGCCCTGTTTGAGGGGCGCCCCTTCTGTATCATGTTGAGTTGTCCGCGTGCCACTGGATATGCGTCTCGGACCACCGGTGGGGCTTCTTGCTGCGGCTGCTGCTGCTGCAGGAAGGCTCCCGCAGCCTGTGCTGGATTAGCTACTGCGTGTGGGGGTGCTGCCTGGATGGCCGGCTGCGCGAGTGGCTGTGCTGCGGGTGCTGGGGTGACCAACTTCTGCATGG
Source organism: Poa pratensis (assembly GCA_947311845.1). Taxonomy (NCBI): domain Eukaryota; kingdom Viridiplantae; phylum Streptophyta; class Magnoliopsida; order Poales; family Poaceae; genus Poa; species Poa pratensis. Next base: position 43,290,225 of record CAMZMU010000059.1, on the reverse strand, counting down.
CTTCATATATTTTGCGTGCCTTTCGACAGTCTTTCAACAGGTGGTTGGATCCCCACTTGCCCGTTTTCGGGTTCCTGAACATGTGGTGCCTGCAGGGTTGCTCCAGCTCTTCTGCTGGGCTTAGAGTGCGTTTCTGCCACTCGCGTTTCTGGCCTCCGTCGCTGCGATAGTCGCTGCCGCCGCTTCGGTTATACTGCCCCTGGCTGTATTGGCGACTTTGGTCCCCGCCGCTTCGACTGTACTGTGCATGGCTGTATTGGCGACTGTTGTCGCGCGTTTCGTCCTCACGGGGGGTTTGAAATCCCGCCGCTACTAACTCGATCGAGTCGCTGCCGTTGTAACGCGGCTTCTTTTTGTGGCGCCCTTCTCGCCAGTTGCTTGGTCCGGCTTCGTCCTTCGAGGAGTAGTGTGAACTATTGCGGACCGAGTCCTCTCCGTCTGCCCACTGGTTTGCTATCTTCATGACCTCGATCATGTTTTTCGGCCGGAGCCTACCAAATTCCTCGCGGAGGTCGCGGCGGGAGACGCCGTGCATGAAGGCATCCATCACTCGGTCCTCCGAGGCGGTCTCCATGGTGTTGCGGAGCAGGGTCCATGTGGCGCCCCGACCCGACTGTTATACAGTGATGCTGCGTGTCACCGGTTAAGCGATACAAGCGGAGGTTACGGGTTTACCAATCCCCGGCCAAAACCTTTGGCAGGCGTTGCTGGGTACACCTCACTCCAAACAACGCAACACCCCGATTGATGCCTTAACACAGGCGCAACCCTCAAGGCATAATAGTAAGATCAAGACTTGTGGAACAACTGGCACAACACAGACTCTACGACACAAAATCATATAGTTCAACTCTTATACAGAGAAAGATAGCAAATGACAAACAGAGGTCACAGACCCAACATTACAACATGCGGAAGCGAATTAGGTTGTTCTAAACAACAAGAACCAAATTATGGCCTAAGAGGCCTACAGATAAACATCACAACGCCAGCTGTTCCAGGATGGCCCAAGCTGCCACCTGGGAACCCCAGACTACTCATCGACGTCCACAAAGAACCCACCTTCGAGGTCGGTGAAGTCCTCTCCTGAAAATAAGCAAACGACGTTGAGTTCGACGAACTCGCAAGATTAAGAGCTAATATATGCTCGATGATTGGCTTTCAAAGGTTTTATGGCTGTTTTGCATAAAGCTGATTTTATTTATAAAACACAACTCCATGGCGTCGTCTAATCAGAATACTTTTCAAAGGAGGTAAGAAGTAACTCTTTCTTTCATCACCTTTATCAACATCAACCACCGTACCTGTTCATCAAAGGCACCTCCCCGAATCACCCTCGAGGAAGCTCACCTTGCATTTGTGAGTGGTACCTCTAGTACCCAGTTTTTAATCATTCCGTTGAAGTTATTCTATGATCTTACCTTCACTTCCCAAGTCGTCCATAACCGCGGACACGGCTTTTCGAAAAGATTTAACCCTGCAGGGGTGTACAAATGTTTGCCACGCGTACCGTCCGGCCCATTACCTGATCATTAGCTCTCTTCCATGGAAAGCCGGCTGGGTGGGAGCGGTGTCGACTTCTCCCTCGTTAAGGACTTTCCAGGATCATCAGTGCCGGTAGGACAAGTTTGGTGACTCCTCCAACCCCCTGTCCCGCGGACACTTACTTTCTTAACACCACAATCCTCATACCATTCTCAGCCACCAACTCACGCACGCGCAAATGGAAGCCCGAACTAGAGGACCCTGGCTAGCCCCGCTCGAGTTATTTAGTCTATGAGGGTTCCTGCACTGCGAATGCATAGGCCTCACGCATGGTTGCACGCTCAGTCTTGGTTCAAGAGGTATAGAACTCGCACCTAGGCGGCGAGAACGAGACAAAACACCACAACCACAGTGGCCTCTCATCCCCACCTTTAAGCATTTTATTACCCGTCACCACAATTCCTCCACCATCATTCTCATTTCAACACCTGTTTCCAACATAAACCATCCACCATATAGCTATGCAATTAACTAAGCATGGCTAAGCAACAACATAGCATAGTAAGTATCTCGGCCAACAATACAACACTATGGATAATAGGAGGGAAACAGGTAAAAGGCATAGGGAACTTAATGCAACTATAGGATACTCTAATCCAAGAAAATTGACATTTAGAACCGCATGCAATATTATAGTGGAGAAAATATTTGCGGAAACATAGGATAAGATATGCTCAGAGGGGGGATTACGCTTGCCTTGCTCAACGTGCGGGTAGTACGGATCGTCGGGGTATTGTGGGGTAACCCCGGCTGCTTGATCTATCGAGGCATAGCAACAGAAGAACAATCAATCACCACACAAACTTTAGCAAATGCAATGCACAAACACATGATGACATGTCAATTTAAATCCCCGAGAGGAGGATGATTCAACTATTCAATTTAAACGGAGTTTGGGTGCGTAGTGGGGACACACCTCGAATTCACCGTGGAGTTAAGTAAGGAATCATCTTTACTTGTTGATTAACGTAGTTGAGACCCTAGGATTTAACTTGTAGATGATATGACATGATCATGTGAGAGATGCAATGTTTAGGTGGTTAACATTCTTGCAACAATTATAAGGCAACGGAAAAAGAATTGGTGTTAAAACAAGTTTCAGAGAGCATCCGGTTTGAAATCCGGAATTTTCTGGGATGATTCCGGGTTTTGTACCGGGTCATTCCGGGTTTTATACCGGGTCTGGCACCGGGTTTAATTCCGGGTCATTTCCGGGTATGATCCGGGCGAAAATGGTCGAGTCCAGTACCGTTTTTCTTAATCCGGTATAGATTCCGGACAATTCCGGGTCTGGTACCGGGTGATTCCGGGTTCAGTTCCGGAAATTTCCGGGTTGGACACCGGATTTGTCAACGCGACCAAAACGAAATAGAGCTACGGGGATTCGGTGAACTAGGGGGAAAAGGAGGAAATGTAGAGGTCCATTTGGAGGGTTTGCTCACCCTGAACTCGTGGGGGTGCTTGGAAGGACCGGAGATGGACGGAGATGGCCGGAATCGTCCGGGAGAGCTCCGGCGGTGGTTTGCGGAGAACTTGACGGTGAGCTCGATTGCGGGCTTCCCAACTCGATTCCTTCGGTGGAGTGGTAGAGGACGACGAGGCGGAGCTATTGGTGGTCTTGGTTTTGCTCGGGGGCTCGTCAATCAACGGCGGCGAGCTCGGCCCGGGTGGCTTGGGTTTGGGCCATGGAGGGAAAGAGGATGGAGAGGAGCACGGTGAGAGAGAGAGAGAGTGAGAGATGGAGTGGGCTGGTTGTGGTCTTCTCCTTCACTTAGTGTCCATTTCTTTTTACACAAAACCCCCTGCACTTTTGTTTCCACTCGAATGTAATTTGTTTAGCGATTTCATAATGGATGCCATGATGCAAAGAACACAAAAGCGAAAATTTTAAACAGGTTTTCTGGTTCTCAAGTTTGGGGCTGTTACAAATCTACCCTCCTTACAGGAATCTCGTCCCGAGATTCTAAGATTGCGGAAAGAAATCGGGATACTCTTCACGAAGACTAGACTCTCTTTCCCAAGTTGCTTCTTCCTCGGAATGATGCGACCACTGAACTTTGAGGAACTTGGTAGTCTTGTTCGGGTCTTTCTTTCGGCTTCGTCCAAGACACGGATAGGATGTTCGCGATAAGTAAGATCTTCCTGGAGATCCAGTTCTTCATAATTGACCCCATGGATAGGATCTTTGAAACACCGGCGAAGTTGAGATACATGGAACACATCATGCACATTGGGAAAGATGACCGGTAACTCCAACTTATAAGAAAGATCTCCTCGCTTGGCCAGAACGGTGAAGGGGCCAACATAGCGAGGCGCCAATTTCCCTTTGATTCCGAAGCGGCGAACGCCACGGAGGGGAGAGACACGGAGATAAGCTTTATCACCAATTTCATAGTGAATTTCCTGATGATGCTTGTCATAATAGCTCTTCTGCTAGACTGAGCAATCTTCAGATTTTCTCGTATGATTCTAACCTTCTCCTCAGCTTCATTGATGATATCTGGACCAAAGAGTGCCCTCTCTCCGGTCTCAGACCAATTTAGAGGAGTGCGGCATTTTCTTCCATAGAGAACCTCAAATGGAGCCATGCCCAGACTAGCTTGATAGCTATTGTTGTAGGAGAACTCCGCGAAAGGAAGGTACTTTTCCCAATCCTTGCCAAAAGAGATTACACATGCCCTAAGCATGTCTTCCAAAACTTGGTTCACTCTTTCGGTCTGACCATCAGTTTGAGGATGGAAAGCGGTGCTGAAGTTAAGACGAGTTCCCATGGCAGTTTGGAAACTAGTCCAAAACTTGGAGGTGAATAGGCTTCCACGATCAGAAATTATCTTCTTGGGAATGCCGTGAAGGACGACGATACGAGAGGTATACAGGTCTGCCAACTTGGCAGCAGTAACGTCCACACGAACGGGGAGGAAGTGAGCCACTTTTGATAGTCGATCAATGATGACCCAAATGGCATCATGTCCCTTTGGAGACTTCGGCAGACCAGTAATGAAGTCCATACCAATTCATCCCATTTCCACTCGGGATAGCAATAGGGCGAAGAGTGCCGGCAGGTCTTTGATGTTCAGCCTTTACCCGTCGACAGGTGTCGCATTCAGCAACATACTTGGCAATTTCTCGTTTCATACGAGTCCACCAAAATTGAGGCCGAAGGTCTTGGTACATCTTGGTACTACCGGGATGAATAGAGAGAGGGATTCATGAGCTTCTTGGAGGATCAACCTCTCAATTTTTTTCTTTGGCACTACCAAGCGGTCACCAAATAAACAACTCCGGATTCATTGACAGAAAACATTTGGCCTTCCCGCTAGCAATGTTCTCCTTGATTTTAGAATACCCTTGTCACGAGTTTGAGCATCCTTAATCTGGTCTACAAGAGTAGATTTGATTTCCAGATTTGCAAGGTAGCCAGAGGGAACAATTTCCAGGTTCAAACGGGCGAATCTTCATGGAGAGCAGGTTGGGCCTCTTCAATCATCAGATTGTTGCAATAACTTCCGACTTAGCGCGTCAGCCACGACGTTTGCTTTGCCGGGTTGATAGTTCAGACTCACATTATAGTCCGTGATTAACTCCAACCAACGCCTTTGCCTGAGATTTAAATCCGGCTGGGTGAAGAGGTACTTCAGACTCTTGTGATCCGAGAAGATCTCGCAACGGTTACCAAACAGTATGGTCTCCATTGCTTCAAAGCATAGACCACTGCGGCAAGCTCTAGATCATGAGTTGGGTAATTGAGCTCATGCGGCTTAAGTTGGCGAGAAGCATAGCCACCACATGGCCATCTTGCATTAGCACACAGCCCAAACCTTGTAGAGAGGCGTCACAGAAGACGACGAAATCCTTGCTTGTGTCCGGCAGGACAAGCACAGGAGCGGACGTGAGCTTGGCTTTCAGTGTTTGGAAACTCTCTTCAGCTTCGGCCGACCATACAAACTTTTTATCCTTCTTGAGAAGGTCAGTCAGCCTTGGCTATTTGGAGAAACCTTCGATGAATCGGCGGTAGTAACCCGCCAATCCGAGAAAGCTTCGAATGTCCTTGACTGACATTGGAGTTTTCCAATCCAGAATGGCTGAATTTTGTCGGGATGACTTCCACACCATTGGCAGATATCACATGACCAAGGAAGACAAGTTTATCCAACCAAAACTCACACTTGGAGAACTTGGCATAGAGCGGTGTTCTCGAAGTCTTGTCAGAACCAAACGAAGATGTTCCTCATGCTCTTCATTGGTTTTGGAATAGATGAGGATGTCATCAATGTAAATGACGACAAACTTATCAAGATAATCCATGAAAATGGAGTTCATGAGCCTCATGAAAGTAGCCGGGGCATTTGTGAGACCAAAGGACATGACGGTATACTCATATGAGCCATAACGAGTAACAAAGCCGTCTTTGGAATATCCTCCTTTCTGATTTTTATCTGATGGTAGCCTGACCTCAGATCCATCTTGGAGAATACCGTTGCACCAGCTAACTGATCCAACAGATCATTGATGCGGGAATAGGATACTTGTTCTTGATTGTCACCGCATTCAACGGTCGATAGTCAGAGACTAGACGAGGCACGGTAGAATCCCTCTTCTTGACAAAGAGTACCGGACAACCCCAAGGTGAACTGCTAGGCTGGATGAACTCCTTAGCTAACAGCTGATCAATTTGCTCTTTCAACAGAGCCAACTCTTCCACCGGCATACGGTAGGGCTTCTTGGAAATTGGAGCGGTACCGGGAAGTAGCTCTATGACAAACTCCACACTTCGGTCAGGAGGCATGCCAGGCAACTCTTCCGGAACACATCCGGGAAGTCACACACCACGTGTATGTCCTGGATTTCAGGAGGGGATTCGCCTTCCATAAAGCAAAGAAGGATCTCAGGTGAGCGGGGTACGATGGCGGACGGAGGTATTGATGTTGCAGGCCAATACTCACAATGTCACCGGAAGGAGCGGTCACAGTAATGGTCTTGGCGGCACAGTCGAGATTAGCCTGGTATTTGGCTAGCCAGTTCATGCCCAGTATGACATCAATGCCTTTGGACTTCAGAGCTACCAAGGCATAAGGAAAGACAAGGAACCTATATTAATCTGGACCTCAGGAGTAACACCATCGGTTTGCCATTTGGAACCAGGAGTAGCGATCACCAAGGACGGCTCATTTTCTCGAACGGTATGTTGTGCTCTTTTGCAAACGATATGAATGAATGCGATGCTCCAGAGTCAAACAAAGTTGTAGCTGTATTGCCGTTGATTCGTAACTCACCCATAAGAACGCCGGGGTCATCTTCAGCTTCTTCAATAGAGACGTGGTTCAGGCGACCACGCACAATAGGTCCAGCCTTGCCAGTTGGAGTGGCAGGGGCTCGTGCAGGAGTTATCGCGAGAGGTGCCTTCTGGGGGCACTCCCTGGAGTAGTGACCAGCCTGGCCACAGGTGTAGCAAGTGACTCCAGGTGGAGCAGGTAGCATAGGACGGTACCCACTTCCGCCTATCCCAAGTGTCGAAGTAGTGGGCGCGGAGGAGGTGGCCTATATCCTGCTGCCCTCGGCATGAAGGGAGCACGAGGTACGGCGCTGTAGGGAACAAACACCCTGCGCTTCTTGCTCTCAGAACCCGAGGAACTCTGGTGATCCCCATGTGCGGGCCTCTTGGAAGCTTCAAGTTCTTTTCTTCCTTGCTCAAGAGTGAAAGCCTGGTTGAACAGCTCCTGATAGGTCTGGAACCTGAAGGGCAAAGCTCATAGCGGAGCTGCGGAGTCAGACCCTTGCGGAACAGCTCTTGCTTGTCAGCATCATTGGTCACGTCCCTTGGGGCGTAACGAGAGAGATGGTTGAACTCACGACCATAAGTGCGGAGGTCCATCCGTCCCTGTTGCAAATCCAGGAACTCCCTCCTCTTCAAGTCCATGATAGGCTGGGGAATGTACTCCGCACGGAAGGCAGTGCGAAATCAGCCCAGTGAAGACATGGTTGGCTGGAAACAAAGCCACATGGCTTCCCACCAACAGCCAGCAGCACCAACCAAAGATAGGTGGCAAAGTTGACTTGCTCAGCCAATGGGACATGCAGCGCGGAGAACTTGCGCTCCAAAGCACGAAGCCAATCATCAGCTTCCAGTGGCTCCTTAGCATCAGCAAAGGTGGGTGGCTGCGAGCGCAGGAACTCGGTGAGAGTGTTGCACTCGTTCCTCCGTGCATTCTGCTGCACCAACTGTTCCAGCAAGCGCTCATTGCGCCCACGGTTCTCCTCAATGGCCATCAAGACTTGAGCCATCGAGGGTGGTGGCGGCAGATCATCCTCATCATCATTGTGGTTACCGCGACCACCACGGCCTCCACGACCTCCTCGAGCCATTCTGGAGATTTGACAATGACACAGTTAGTATCTTTCTCCGAATGGTCGAACAATAGCATTAGCGTCTACACAAGTACACAGACTAGGGACGATAATACTTTGCGAGAAGGAAAACAACAAGATAGAACTTGGGTCAAAGATCAGCATCATGTGCTACTAGTGAGAGTTAAGAAATCACAACTTAACACACTCTAGTTGGCACAATCCGGGACCTTATGTTCAAGTCCTGGGTTAAAACCCAAAGAAAGGATCAAATTAGACTGGTAGAAACATCTGAGTTGATTTGGGATTGCAACGCAGCGGGAGCAACGTGACACATAACACTAAAGGTCGAACCCACCCCGTTTCTAATCATTTTGAAGTAACAGGTGAGAAGTAAAACCTTTAAATCAAATTGAGGTAAGATTGCTCCGAGATTAGAGGGTAACCAGATAAGGAGTAAAAAGAATCCTAAGATGGTTTTCACAACTCATTTTTAGGTTAAAAATATTTTCACAAACACTAGACTCAACATCGACCAGTAGAAGGGTTTCCTACAGGCAGTACTGCTCTGATACCAACTTGTGGCGCCCCGACCCGACTGTTATACAGTGATGCTGTGTGTCACCGGTTAAGCGATACAACCGGAGGTTACGGGTTTACCAATCCCCGGCCAAAACCTTTGGCAGGCGTTGCTGGGTACATCATCCAGACAACGCAACACCCCGATTGATGCCTTAACACAGGCACAACCCTCAAGCATAATAGAAGATCAAGACTTGTGGAACAACTGGCACATCACAGACTCTACGACACAAATCATATAGTTCAACTCTTATAAGAGAAAGATAGCAAATGACAACCAGAGGTCACAGACCCAACATTACAACAGCGGAAGCGAATTAGGTTGTTCTAAACAACAAGAACCAAATATGGCCTAAGAGGCCTACAGATAAACATCACACGCCAGCTGTTCCAGGATGTCCCAAGCTGCCACCTGGGAACCCCAGACTACTCGTCGACGTCCACAAAGAACCCACCTTCGAGGTCGGTGAAGTCCTCTCTGAAAAAAACAAACGACGTTGAGTTCGACGAACTCGCAAGATTAAGAGCTAATATATGCTCGATGAGGCTTTCAAAGGTTTTATGGCTGTTTTGCATAAAGCTGATTTTATTTATAAAACACAACTCATGGCATCGACTAATCAGAATATTTTCAAAAGAGGTAAGAAGTAACTCTTTCTTTCATCACCTTTATCAACATCAACCACTGTACCTGTTCATCAAAGGCACCTCCCCGAATCACCCTCGAGGAAGCTCACCTTGCATTTGTGAGTGGTACCTCTAGTACCCAGTTTTTAATCATTCCGTTAAAGTTATTCTATGATCTTACCTTCACTTCCCAAGTCGTCCATAACCGCGGACACGGCTTTTCGAAAAGATTTAACCCTGCAGGGGTGTACAAATGTTTGCCACGCGTACCGTCCGGCCCATTACCTGATCATTAGCTCTCTTCCTTGGAAAGCCGGCTGGGTGGGAGCGGTGTCGACTTCTCCCTCGTTAAGGACTTTCCAGGATCATCAGTGCGGTAGGACAGGTGGTGACTCCTCCAACCCCCGCCCGCGGCCACTTATTTTCCTAACACCACAATCCTCATACCATTCTCAGCCACCAACTCACGCACGCGCAAATGGAAGCCCGAACTAGAGGACCCTGGCTAGCCCCGCTCGAGTTATTTAGTCTATGAGGGTTCCTGCACTGCGAATGCATAGGCCTCACGCATGGTTGCACGCTCAGTCTTGGTTCAAGAGGTATAGAACTCGCACCTAGGCGGCGAGAACGAGACAAAACACCACAACCACAGTGGCCTCTCATCCCCACCTTTAAGCATTTTATTACCCGTCACCACAATTCCTCCACCATCATTCTCATTTCAACACCTGTTTCCAACATAAACCATCCACCATATAGCTATGCAATTAACTAAGCATGGCTAAGCAACAACATAGCATAGTAAGTATCTCGGCCAACAATACAACACTATGGATAATAGGAGGGAAACAGGTAAAGGCATAGGGAACTTAATGCAACTATAGGATACTCTAATCCAAGAAAATTGACATTTAGAACCGCATGCAAATTATAGTGGAGAAAATATTTGCGGAAACATAGGATAAGATATGCTCAGAGGGGGGATTACGCTTGCCTTGCTCAACGTGCGGGTAGTACGGATCATCGGGGTATTGTGGAGTAACCCCGGCTGCTTGATCTATCGAGGCATAGCAACAGAAGAACAATCAATCACCACACAAACTTTAGCAAATGCAATGCACAAACACATGATGACACGTCAATTTAAATCCCCGAGAGGAGGATGATTCAACTATTCAATTTAAACGGAGTTTGGGTGCGTAGTGGGGACACACCTCGAATTCACCGTGGAGTTAAGTAAGGAATCATCTTTACTTGTTGATTAACGTAGTTGAGACCCTAGGATTTAACTTGTAGATGATATGACATGATCATGTCAGAGATGCAATGTTTAGGTGGTTAACATTCTTGCAACAATTATAAGGCAACGGAAAAAGAATTGGTGTTAAAACAAGTTTCAGAGAGCATCCGGTTTGAAATCCGGAATTTTCTGGGATGATTCCGGGTTTTGTACCGGGTCATTCCGGGTTTTATACCGGGTCTGGCACCGGGTTTAATTCCGGGTCATTTCCGGGTATGATCCGGGCGAAAATGGTCGAGTCCAGTACCGTTTTTCTTAATCCGGTATAGATTCCGGACAATTCCGGGTCTGGTACCGGGTGATTCCGGGTTCAGTTCCGGAAATTTCCGGGTTGGACACCGGATTTGTCAACGCGACCAAAACGAAATAGAGCTACGGGGATTCGGTGAACTAGGGGGAAAAGGAGGAAATGTAGAGGTCCATTTGGAGGGTTTGCTCACCCTGAACTCGTGGGGTGCTTGGAAGGACCGGAGATGGACGGAGATGGCCGGAATCGTCCGGGAGAGCTCCGGCGGTGGTTTGCGGAGAACTTGACGGTGAGCTCGATTGCGGGCTTCCCAACTCGATTCCTTCGGTGGAGTGGTAGAGGACGACGAGGCGGAGCTATTGGTGGTCTTGGTTTTGCTCGGGGGCTCGTCAATCAACGGCGGCGAGCTCGGCCCGGGTGGCTTGGGTTTGGGCCATGGAGGGAAAGAGGATGGAGAGGAGCACGGTGAGAGAGAGTGAGAGATGGAGTGGGCTGGTTGTGGTCTTCTCCTTCACTTAGTGTCCATTTCTTTTTACACAAAACCCCTGCACTTTTGTTTCCACTCGAATGTAATTTGTTTAGCGATTTCATAATGGATGCCATGATGCAAAGAACACAAAAGCGAAAATTTTAAACAGGTTTTCAGGTTCTCAAGTTTGGGGCTGTTACAGTCCAACGCTGGATGTATGAGCGGAGCGGCTCATCTCGTCCTTGCTTGCATGCCTGCAGTTCGACGAACGTCGTTGGCCTCGAGTACGTTCCCAGAAAGGATTTAACGAAGGCTTCCGCGAACTCGTCCCACGTCCTGAAGGCGTTCTTGGGTTGAGTGTTGAGCCACCCGCGCGCAGAGCCCGTGAGCATCAGCTGGATGTACTGCATGGCCGTGGTCGAAGTACCGCCCTGACAGCTGCAGGCTATAAGGTAGTCTTCTAGCCAGAGTCTTGGGTCCTGCTTCCCGTCGTACTTGACTGCTTCTGCCGTGAGCTTGAAGCCCTTGGGCATTCTCGTGTCACGTATGTTGAAGCTGAAGCACGCGGCGCCGCACGGCTCGTAGTCGCCGTCGCTTCGGTCGTAGTCGAAGTTGGGCGTGCTAACCGGGCGCTGGGTGCGGCTGCGGTCTATCGTCCTTTGCGTGATGACGTTGCGAAGGTCTTCGCCTGGCTGCGGTTGTCGCAATTGTATTGTCGCCGGGGCTGCGAGTGCGGGCTCGTGGTCGCGGCGACCCCGATCTTCGCACGTTTTTTCTGTCGGCGCCTTGTTTGCCAGTGCTTCTTCGAGTGCTTTGATAGACATGATCTGCTGCTTGTGGAGGAGAGCGCGCGAGTCGCCCTCTGGCGGCTGTGTCAACCGCAAGTAGGTTTCGACTGCCATGAGTGCAGCTCCGGGTGTCTTGGGGACGGGTATTCCGTCTGCGTCTTCTATGTATGATGACTCGAGGTTGCGGGTGACTCTAGCACGGTCGACCTCCGTCATCAGGGGCACGCGGGCTCTGTGGCGCCTTGCTCCTTGCGAGACCTCTGTTGAGGCGGTGAACGAGTAAGCGGCCCTCCTGGCGCTTGACGCGTCGGCCTCCTCCTTGCATCGGAGGAGCTCGGCCTTCTCTGCGCGGAGTCGTTCGCCTTCTTTCCGCAGCAGGTATTGGACTGCCATAAGGTCCTCCCGGGGTGCATCCGGTGGAGGGTACGTGCCTTCCTCGACGTGCTTCAGGGCTTTGATTGCCATGTCGCGGGTGATGGTGAGTCGCGTCACCTGGTCCGGCATGACCACCTCCAATGGATATGCGGGTTCGTCGTCGTTGTCCTGCGGCCTCTGGCCGATCATGAAGACTTGCGCGGGGTAGATCTGGGCAGCGGGATGGACGCTGCCACTGCTGCTTCCTTCGTCCGAGCCATGCTCGGAATCGAAAATGGCCGCAACGTGGTGGGTACCACAGTCGTTGCCGCGGCTTTTTCCCTGGAGTTTCGCGATCTTTGCCGCGGTCGTGAGAAGTGATGCCGCTATTGTCGACGCGGGCGCGATTGGCTTGTTGACGATCTTGCGTGTCGACGGAGACGCGAGTGGCGTGGATGAGAGCGGCGCGGTCTTCGTTGCGCGCAAAGGCGTGGTCGACGTAGTCGAAGTTGATGCAGGTCTTGGCCTTGCCAGCGACGCGATCGAGGTAGTCGAAGTTGACTCGATCCGCGCGGTGGTCGACGAGGTAGTCGACGTAGTCGTAGCAGATGCGATCTCCGTGGCAGCCGGAGACGCTAATGGCGCAGCCGTATTGGGCGCGACCTCCGTCGCGGCGGAGGTGGTCGGAGTAGTCGAGGCATACGTGATCTTCCCAGCGGTCGAAGATGCTGTCACCGCGGTCGCAGAAGATGCGATCTCCGCAGCAGGTGAGGACGTGGTCGACGCAGCCGCGGCAGATGCGAGTGCCATCGCCGCGGGCGGTGCGATCGCCGTAGATCTGAGCACTCCACAGCTGTCTACGAAGTAGTGCATGGTACCGAAGGTGAGGCACATACCTACGTGCAGATCGGCGTACACCGAACGGTGGGCCGGCGGGTGGAAGGTGTACTCGAAGGAGCCGAAGCAGATTGGCTCCTTGGCGATGCAGACGTCGGTCTTCAAGGTTGATGGAGCCGGTGCGACCATGATTCCAGCGCTCGTTCTTCCCCACAGACGGCGCCAATTGTCGAGGGGTGGACTCGGCAAATCCCTGGATTGTGCACCCCGGGTTGATTGAGGGGGAGAGAGATGAGCGCTGGTGATCACGACGGCTGACAAGCGAGGCGTTTTACCCAGGTTCAGGCTCCCGGAGGATAACACCCTACTTCCTGCTTGTCTGGTTATTGATGGTGAGCTGTGGCTACAATGGCGAGATGGCAATCTCGCTAGGGTTTGTGTGGCGGTTATGAGCGTACCCTAGACGAAGGACCCTCCTAGCCTTTATATGGTAGGCTAGGTCTCGGGTGAACGGTGCCGATGGCGCTTACAAGCATGGCGGGGTCGCATGACCTAGCGTCGACTATCTTGGGTCGCACGTCGTCCTCCTTGGGCCTTCCTTGGGCCCTCGTTATAAGGCTGACGGGCTTGGCGTGACCCAGGTATCCCCACCGTGGGGTAGTCAAAGAGTGACCCCACGACACTGGAGATGTTACAAACATCGGGATTTACACTTGTTCGAATTATCCCCAACCGGCGGCTTACGAGAGGTATATATATCGGTGGAACCCTAAGTCGGCAAGAGTCCGACTCGGCAACGATCCCTACCTAGTGGTGGCATTGGGCCTCAGTCCCAATTTCGCTCCGCCCAAGCCTCCTGGCGACGGGCCTCCATCGCTTCGGTAGAAGTTAGTTGTTATCTTTATATGAATTTGGATCACAATAGAACAACACCGACAGCGTGACGCCTTAGCGCATTGTCTTCCTCATTGGAGGTACCATTTTGTTGCACGTCTCGCCTGTTCGGTATGATCTCCAAGAGAAAGCCTAGATCCAGCCCCTGGATCGACATCATAACCTCCTTGGAGGCACTTTCTTGGATTTCTTAACCACTCGTTGTTTGATCATATCTTTGTCCGAGTGCAGTTGGCTGGTAAGAGGTTTGTGGCTGTGGTTGGTGGTGGAAGAGATGTTAGTGCATGCTCCTTATTCTTGCTCTCGATTTCGTTCCTGTTGAGGTGTGCTCATTGGTCTCGCTAGTCGACAAAGTTTGCGGGAGAGTCTGATACTCTCGTCTGGAACCATGTTAGAAAATTTGCAGCCCATCTTGGATCACCGCATTGCCGCTTGATATTGCTCCTTCTTTTTGAGGTGTGTTGCCGGGTCAACTAAGTTGTTAGTGTCTCGGCTTTGCTCGGTCAAATTAATAGGAGAGTGGAGCTCCTCCTTCATGTTGGATGTGTTGTGATGATCTGTGATTGTAAGCTATGTTCTTCCTTTCTTTGTAGCTCTGTTGTTGTAGCTCCTCTTCGGTGGATTTATATCGTCTTTGTACTTTTATTTACTCCTATTGATTTCGTAAGAAATAAATAGGAGTGGAGATTTGTGGCTCCCGAGCTTCTTCAGTGCTCCCTATTGTTTAAAAAATCCGAAAATCATATTTGTAAGTTTCAAAAAATTCTGGAAAAAAATTCGTGTGTAGTCAATAGTATATCCTACTAGCGTGCAAAATATCAAAAACTTTCTATTCTGAGCTACACAAAAATAACAAAATATGATAATGTTATTTTTGTGTAACTCGCAATACAAAGCATTTGAAGTTGATATTTTACACGCTGGTGGGATATACTACTGGCTACACCCTTATCTTTCGGAATTTTCTAAAACTCACAAATATGATTTTCGAATTTTATAAATCGGAGATAGCACTGGGAGCCAAAAGCACTTACCGAGTGAATAGGTCGTAATAAGTTGTCTTGATCCACGGCGTGTACACAAGTATATTGCGTGCACGTGCGGTATTAAGCAGGATCAACCGAGTACCCTTTTCCCTTCCTTTTCCTTCGTGTTCTTCTGAGCGTACACGACGACTGACCAACAGTCGCAAACCACCCACAACCTTTCTGGACGTTTGACTGGCTTAAGCACACCGGATTTGGAAAAAGAAAAACTTCTAGACGCACTGAAGCCGGCAGAGCAACTGACGTGCGGGTCCCCGACCGCAGGCTGCATATACCAACCACGGTAATGCTAATGCCACAGTAATCATGTCATGCTCACTGCCCCGTGACCTCAAGCTCAAGTCTTCAAATGCTCAAGCGATGTCTGGTACTCGAGGCGACGAAAGAAAACTACTCCTCGCTTGCCGCCACGTTCCGATCACAGTGATATCGGTGGTGCAAATCTAGAAGACGGCTATAACAAATCGACGACGACGTTTTCTTTCTTTTTTGGTTTATAATAAGATTTCAGCAACATCTGAATTTAATCGAAGCAAAAAAAATAGTATGATTAATGAACGATAGTCTTCGATAGCAACTTGCCTACTTGTTCTAATATTTGAACTAGTACAAAACAGCACTTGTGCTTGGTTCAGAATAGGTTGACCGTAACGGGAGGGCCGGAGTGTCAAAGATTGGGATAAAATCTTAGATGTGGACAGCTACTACTAGAAGACGTATATCATGCTGACCATCTCGATCACATCCCTTTCATGCTTAACCATCTCGAACACACATCCCTTTCCAACCTATTTGACTAAGCCTGGGCAATCCCGGTTTAAAACGGTTTTGACCGGTTCCTCAAACCAGACCATCGCTACCGGTTTCAAGCAGTTTGGTTTGGTTTAGACTGTTACGATGGGAGGCTGTACCACGGGTCGGTGCGGTCTGGTTAGACGGTGTATACGGTTTGAAACCGTTGAATACATCCACGGCCTCGTCCACGCTATCTCTTCATTGAGCCGTTGTCGGAAGAGCGGCGTTCTCCGCCGCCGCACGCCACCACAGGCCGGTCCGGTGCCATGTCGATGCGGCATGGCGGGTTGGACGGTTTGCTGGTTTCAGCCCGTCTCAAACCACCACGAGATTTTCCAATCGCGGTTTGACCACCTAAACCAGTTTAAACCGGTAAAAACAATTCTTACGGTCTGGTGCGGTGCGGTGTCACGGTTTGGACGGTTTCAAACCAAACTGTGCCCAGGCTTATATTTGACCCTGCCTAGAAGAAGATGAAATTGCAGAAACCAACAACCATTGTGTTCGTCGTTCCACAAACTACTCACTTTATATGTTTATTATCGGAATTACTAATTCTTGGTTTTCTTGGAATTAAACAAATCTCAGCCGTCTCTCTAATCAATAGATTTACATCGTGATTCGTGTGATCTGTGAGTTGTACTTTAGTTACACGTGAGTTGCAACTCGTTACCTATTAAATTTACCTCACGATTCATGTACTATGTGAGTTACAACTTTTTTTTCTTAAATATGGATTGCAACTCTCTAACCATTAGATTTACGCCATGATTCGTGTGACCTATGATTTGCAAGTGGGTTGGAACTGACATTATGAGACGACATCAGCCGACTGTTTATTGCACAATTTGTGCCAACTATTTGTGTAATAGGTTGCACTCTGATTAAGCTGATTAATAGGTTGTACTATCTAACAATCTAAACTAACTAATATGGAAAAGTTTGAACAATTTGGATGATCCGTTCGGAAAAAAATTGCATTTCGTGACGGTCAAATTTATGTGAATCTTTATACTTTTCGAGAAAATATAAAAAAACAAGTAATTGAAACAATATGAACTACTAGTCTGGAAATTTTTGAAACAATTTGAACTAGCTGTTTGAAAGTTTCGTCATTTGAGTTCCGGCCAAAATTTCAAACTTTTCAAAATGATTGAGACACATACACATTGATGACACGTGGACAGACAAAACCACATCATCACCGCCTCGTGGCCTTCGAGTGTCAGATCATTTAGCATGTGAGAATTGGGCACATTTGCGACCTATAACAATAATAGACGGTGGTTTTTGCAAAAGGCAGATAAAGTGAGTAGTTTGAACAATAAGCACACTGCTAATTTGTGGTTTATGTAATTTTGTCCCTAAAATCACATAAAACGTGCATGTTGCAAACACCAATTGTTAATCCAGTAGAAAACAAGATTGAAGCTTCCAAGCAAGCACTACCAGCCAATCCCAGAGAGTACAATGATCAACCAGGCTGGTATACAATAAAATAAAGTGAAAAAAAAGCTAATTCTAAGAGAATCACCAGCCGTCAGCACTCACCAGTTCCCACTACATATAACGCCCCCACACGTTTCCACACCGGAGTCAGCGAAGGCATGCCGCGCCACCCGCCAACCAAACTGAACGCACGCCACCTCCCGCTCCCACGCCGGCGGCCGAATTCTTCACCATGGCATTGTCATTGCCAGGCCACGCCTACCTCCACCTCCTCCTGCTCTGCCTCGCCCTTCCATTCTGCTTCCCGCACCACGCCGCGGCGCAGCAGCAGGTCGACGAGCAGCAGGCCTGCTCCGGATCAAGACCGCGTGGGGCTCCCCGCCGGAGCTGGCCTCATGGTCCTCCAGCGCCTCCTCCCACTGCACAAACTGGACCTTCGTGTCCTGCGACGGCGCCGGCCAGGTGAACTCCCTCTCCCTCCCGAATGTCACCGTCTCCGGCCTCGTCCCCGACGCGATCGGCGAGCTGACAGGCCTCACCACCCTCAACCTCTATAACACCAGCGTCACCGGCGGCTTACCGGCGTTCCTCTACAACCTCACCGCCCTCACCCACCTCGACCTCTCCGCGAACAACCTCGCCGGGGACCTCCCCGCCGACATCGGCCGCCTCGGGGTGAACCTCACGTACCTGGCCCTCCACGACAATTTCTTCACCGGCGAGGTGCCGCCGACGCTGTCGCGGCTCAGGAACCTCACGGTCCTCGCCCTCAGCGGCAACCAGCTCACTGGCACCGTCCCGCCGGAGCTCGGCGAGCTCACGGGGCTCCAGACGCTCAAGCTCGAGCTGAATCAATTCAGCCCCGGTGACCTGCCGGCTTCGTTCAAGAACCTGACCAAACTGACGACCGTCTGGCTCGCCAGCAGCGGCCTCACCGGTGAATTCCCGAGCTACGTCACGGAGATGTCGGAGATGGTCTGGCTCGACCTGTCGAACAATTCGTTCACCGGGAGCATTCCTCCAGCCATCTGGAACCTCACCAAGCTTCAGAACTTGTACTTGTACACGAACAACCTCGCCGGTGACGTCGTCATCGATGGCGCGATCGGCGCAACAGGTTTAATCGAGCTCGACCTGTCAGAAAACCAGCTGACAGGAGCGATCCCAGAACAGTTCGGAACTTTGCAGAACCTTACCAAACTGGATTTGTGCACCAACAGCTTCTCCGGCGAGATACCGGCGATCCTGGCGCGGCTGCCGTCGCTGGTGTACCTGTGGTTGTACGAAAACCAGCTCACCGGATCCTTACCTTCTGACCTCGGGATGTACTCGCCGAAGCTGAGGGACATCCAGGTGGACGACAACGACCTCTCCGGCCCGATACCGGCGGGTGTCTGCAACAACCGCGGGCTGTGGGTCATCACCGCCTCCGGTAACCGCCTGAACGGCTCGATCCCGGCGAGCCTTGCAAGCTGCCCCGCGCTGATAAGCCTCCAGCTCCAGGACAACGAGCTCTCCGGCGAGGTGCCGGCGGCGCTGTGGACGGAGACGAAGTTGATGACTCTGCTTTTGCAGAATAACGGAGGCCTCACCGGACTCTGCCGCAGACTCTGTTCTGGAACATTACAAAACTGAACATCTTTAACAACAGGTTCAGTGGGGCTCTCCCAGCCGCGGCAGCCAAGTTGCAGAAGTTCAACGCCGGGAACAACAGATTCTCCGGCGAGATGCCCGCGGGGCTCGCGGCAGGGATGCCTCTACTGCAGGAGTTCATTCTGTCGGCGAACCAGCTGTCAGGCGCGATCCCGGCGAGCGTCACGACGCTCGCGGGCCTGACGCAGATGAACTTCAGCAACAACCAGCTCAACGGCGAGATACCGGCGGCGCTGGGCTCCATGCCGGTGCTCACCCTGCTCGACCTCTCGTCTAACCAGCTCTCCGGCAGCATCCCGACGTCGCTGGGAGCGATGAGGCTGAACCAGTTTAACCTCTCGTCCAACCGGCTAACCGGCGAGATACCCGCGGCGCTCGCCATCTCTGCGTACGACCGGAGCTTCCTGGACAACCCAGCACTCTGCACGGCGGGGCCATCGTCGGGGAACCTCGCGGGCGTGAGCTCGTGTGCGACCAGGTCATCCGACAAGGTATCACCAGGCCTGCGCGCTGGTCTCCTCGCTGCTGGCGCCGCGCTCCTCGTTGCCGTCGCCGCGCTCGCCTTCTTCATCGTCCGTGATGCCAAGAGGCGGAAACGGCTCGCGCCAGTCGAAGAGGCATGGAAGCTGACGGCTTTCCAGCCGCTGGACTTTGGGGAGCCCGCCGTGCTGCGCGGACTCGCTGACGACAACCTGATCGGCAAGGGCGGGTCCGGGCGCGTGTACCGCGTGGAGTGCCCCAGCCGCACAGGTAGCGGCTCCGGCACCATGGTGGCCGTGAAGCGCATATGGACAGGCGGGAAGGTGGTGAAGAACCTGGAACGGGAGTTCGAGTCGGAGGTGAACGTCCTCGGCCACGTCCGGCACAACAACATCGTCAAGCTCCTCTGCTGTCTCTCCCGCGCCGAGACCAAGCTCCTCGTCTACGAGTACATGGACAACGGAAGCCTGGACCGGTGGCTCCACGGCCACAGGTTGGGTGCCAGGAGCGCGGCGGCGATGGCAAAGGCCCCGTCGTCCGTCCGGCGAGCGCCGCTGGACTGGCCAGCGAGGGTGAGAGTGGCCGTGGGCGCGGCGCGGGGGCTGAGCTACATGCACCACGAGTGCTCCCCGCCGGTGGTGCACCGGGACATCAAGTGCAGCAACATCCTGCTCGACGCCGAGCTCAACGCCAAGGTCGCCGACTTCGGGCTCGCCAGGATGCTCGTCCAGGCCACCGCCGGCGCCACGGCGACCAACACCATGTCCGGCGTCGCCGGAACCTTCGGCTACATGGCTCCCGGTACGCACACCCATCGATCGCCTGGCTCATCCTGAACTCCAATTCTCATGCAAAACAGAACTTAACTTGTGCCCGTCACGTTTTTGGTGCAGAGTGTGCGTACACGAGGAAGGCGAACGAGAAGGTGGACGTGTACAGCTTCGGCGTGGTGCTACTGGAGCTGGCCACCGGCCGGGAGGCTGGCAACGGCGGCGAGCACACCTCCCTCGCGGAGTGGGCTTGGCGGCACCTGCAGTCGGGGAGAAGCATCGCCGAGGCGGCGGACAGGTGCATCGGCGATGCCGGGCGCAGCGACGACTTCGAGGTCGTGTTCAAGCTCGGCATCATATGCACCGGCGCGCAGCCGTCGACAAGGCCGACCATGAAGGACGTGCTGCAGATGCTGCTGCGGTGCGAGCAGGCGCACAGCAAAACCGTCGACGAGAAGACAGTTTCCGAGTATGACGCCGCGCCGCTGCTGCAGTGCGAGGGGGCAGCCGCCGGAAAAAGCTTTCGGACGACGACGACGGCAAGGGCGGGTTCGACAACGTGTGAGCAAATACAGTAGTGACCTTGGAATATAGTTTTTTTTAGCTATAACCTTGGAATATAGTAGAAAGGTGCAGTAGTAAGATTTTGTGCAGTTTCTTCGGAGAGAAACAATGGTGGATTGGACAGTGTGAGCCATCCTTCAAGTGTATAGACTTGAGCAGATCAAGTAACATTTTGAAGAAAAGCATTCGAATTCAGACATATTTCAATATACTAGAGACATCAGGCAACATAAAAAGATGGTTAAACTGGATGATGTCGATCCCCATCTTTATTGGGAAGACAAAAGTACAAAGGATTAACAACAAAATGTTTGGATTACAACACCAGACAAGGGGAAAAAGAATCTGGCAGAACAGGAATGGCATTGTTCAAACCTCCATCTCCATTGTTCCTGCCATCCAAACGCTTATGCATTCCATCAGATAAAAACCTCCAAACTCTTTGGCGCTATACTAGCTATATCCCGCTGCAGAAGCGTGTCCGCAGAATAGCCGAACAAAGGTACCCGGAATATTAGGAAGATTCAAGGGAAAAAAGAGGAGAGGCTACACTCAGAGTTCGATGCAGTCCATCGAGCTTGTTATCAAGACTAGTCGACCTCCGCATACTGGGAGTGCGAGGCCGCAAGGAGAGCGGCTCCGATGCCAGAGCCGTCGTTGGCCAGCTTAGCAACAAGAGACGAAGAGGCTTCCTCCCCGAGGAGATCTGCAAGAGTTGCTTCTAAGCAACTGCTGAACTTCTTGTAATGCTCATAGAGCCCACCGTCCAACGCAATGACGGTCCTTGGCATCGTGCCGTCAGTTGGCACTTTGTCCCGGCCTAGCTTCTTCAGGATGCCATATATACCAGCCGCAGCCAACCGTGCACCGCGCTCAGCAACGATGTCACATATGTGACGAGTAATGTATCTTACTTCAAGGGAAGTATCTGCAACCTGCACATGAGATGGACATGTTATACAAGTAATCAAATGTCATTGGACGTTTCTGGTATCCAGTTAGGTTCCAACAGTCATACCCCAACGATATCCTTTAGCTTAGTTCCCAGAACTTTAAGATCATGGGATGCATCATGGTGCATTGCTGACATGTCTGGGGTCCTGCAATACATAAGATTCAGAAATTGAATTGACACAGAATAAAAAAGAGTAGAAAACTGTATACATAAATTTCCTCTTATCGTAATTAAAAGATGTAAGAAAACACTTGCCAAGAATTATCACAGATTTGTGCTACTAATGGCATGGAAACTTCATTAGGTCTGAAGAATGCTATGCTACTTAATGCACCTATCCATTGATAACATATACATTATCCAGCCCAAATAAATACTCTATAAGGAGAAAAGGAAATTACACATTTGGACAACACTGAATTTATGAGCCGTTTGACAAAAGGAGAAAAAAAGCACACGCCATGGTTTTGATGATCATAAGATGTGCACGAAAAACCTCTATATAGCTAGACAATTGCACACGGCATGCAGCTAATTATGATAACACCAGATAAAAAAGATAACAAGCCGAATTGCACACAATTTAGGACAAAACATATTATTGACCAGAAGAAAAGTATGTCATCACCAGCTGATGAATCGGCATTAAACTTTGAATATTTTTCACCTCACACAGATTACTAAAATGAAGTACATGATAACTTCAGAAGGCCTATTTTTATATACATTTTGGGCTTACACCGTTACACGGACTAGTCAACTGATTTAACATAATAAATTCAGAAGAGAACTGCTTCCTAATGCAGTTTGACTATTACTGTCACCAGCTCAATATAAGCGTGGAAAATAGAACCCAAATGGTACTTTATCATAAAAATCTTGAAAAACTCTTGATGGGCGTTTATAGCAAGAGCAAACATGAAGAGTTAAGTGACCAATGGATCAATAAAGTATACCTCAGTACAAACGGTTGTTCCAGCTTAGGTGGAACAACATCCCCAAACAATGCAGCATCATGAGCCAGTTTCAGCAAGATTCTTCGCACAATCTCTCCAAGATATAAGCCAGAAATCAGTTTTTCAAATATCTGTCAAACAGAAAATATTCACATATATTAGTGCAGTTTAGCAACAACACATAAATGGAAGTGAAGTACCACCAAGATAAACACCTGCTCTCCAGGATTCAAACTTTCAAAATCCATGGCTTTATCGAACTCTGAAAGTGGAAGCTTGTCTGATTTAAAGGCTCCCCATTCCGTGTTGATTACCTAGACAATATCAAACAATTTTGTTGTTAGGCTAATACAATGCAGCAGTGAAGATACAATGCATGTGTAGGACCATATAATGTTTCATGGGACTTCTTTCTTCCAAGCACAAGGAATATCAAGCACTAACCATATTTCCTGATTTAGGCAGCAATCCAGTCCATTTAGGAATAGCATTAGCATGCTCGACATATGCTGCATTTGTACCAGTGCCCAAAATTACGGCAGCAACTACATCATTATCCATATATCTCCCACCAGCCAATGTGCCGACTGTGTCATTAACCTACAAAAAAAATCAACACTCAGCCTACATATAAAAGAATATATAAAATGAAATGTTTTGCGTGACATGAACCACGTTTCCATCCCACCAACAGAGAACAGAATAACGAGTAGCATCAGGATACACAAAAAATAGTATTGTCTTATTTACAAGAGTTCAACGTAGATATGGTTGTATTACCAATGCTGAAACTTTCATATCCAGCCCCTGCCTCTCCATGGCCTTGCTCAACTCAGACACAACATCCTCACCAACCTGATTAGGGAGTAACCAAATAACACATCAAAATCAAAGTAACAGGTTACTATGGGAAGATTGACAAACTGACTCAGATACCATCAACCGAGAAACATACTCTTACTGTGTCACATTAAAATATGCTTCCTAACCAAGCTTGTCATTTCATCATTGAGATAAATAAATCAGTTTTACAATATTTTAATGACTGATAACGAAGTATAAGAAAAACCAAATGAATCAAATGAAATGTGATATTGAAAAGCACCACCACTATTAAAGTTCAACACTTAGGGCATATACAATGGTTGAGAAGACAAAGCTTCTTTTAGCTCTCCATGCCCTTTAGAAATGACTACAAAAACATCTCTATTAGTTAATTAATTTTAATTTGAAAATATGTGACTAAGAGATGGCATCTAGTAAAATAGAAATAATGTCTTAAAAGCTAAGAGATCGTCTCTCAGTAAAGAGAAGGCAAATCCCTTTTTTTTCTCTCCTTCAAAGTCAGCCATTATCTTAGGTGATTTGACAAAGAAAAGGCTGATGTCACATCACTGTATGTGGCCCTTACAAATCTGCTCTAGCATTTAAACAGATTGATGAAGGATTGAAACCGGCTCCCTTCGAGGGAAGAAGCAATTGCCATATCAAATCAAGCTTTAGCGCCAGGAACTTGCCGAGCAAATGCTTGTGTTTATAAGAAAGTCCAGTTGAAGCCATGTTAACTAATGCGCTAGGAGATGCTCAACATATGCGGCGTAGTGTTTTTAAATTTACCGTGCCGTTGACCGAAAATCCCTTTGTCCACTTGATGAGCGTCCCAGATGATATTGATAATTGGTTCACCGGAAAGGAAAAGGTGAAACCCAGCTCCCTCTGCCTCCCCTCTGGGAGGTGGAACTCATCGCCTTCTGTATCCACAAATTGAGCCAATGCAGCAGCAATGAAATCGAACAGTTCCTGTATCGACAATTTAAGATACATTAGCAAGCATGCATGTAACTCTGAAACTCCAAGAAACTTGATAGCGAACAGCAGGTACTCACCATGGAAGTTCCAACCATCAGGTGTGGTGGGATAGAGACTTCCTCGTACTGTTGCTTGACAACACGTTTCTCCTTTCCTCCAAGTTGGACTCGCAGAACACGGAAGTTGGTTCCTCCAAGATCGAGTGCATAAAACAACCCACGTTCGTCTCTGCGGAAATAGCACCCAGATGATTAGACGATAAAATTCAGTAGTCTAGAAAAAAACATATTGTGCGCAAAACCCAGATGGTTAAACAGAATAGTTCAACTAGACTAAAAAAATGACATATTTATGGGTGAATTGCACGCAATAAAGGAAACGGTAGAATAAAAACCCTTACTTTCAATAAAAGAGGCTGTTTTTTAATATGCAATCATAAATTGAACAACCTAATAATCACTTAACAGCTTAGACCTAGAGATGATGAGTTCGACAGATGGATATAACTAAACAAAAAAATTGTTGAAACAAACCACAAATACATGAATTTCTCCACAGCATTCACAGAATTGAGCATGTGGGAGTAATCCTGGGCGATGCCAGAAATCCTTAGTACATCCCACTAATCTTATGTCACTCCAGGACTCGTACCATGCTCATTGACCCCAAATCCTAAATCATCAAAGTTGGTTTGGAACTACCATACGATCTGCAGGCTTGGGACGCAGCAGGGTGGAATTGGTTGATTATATGAGATAAGAGGACCCTATCCGGGCCCATAATCGAACGAGAACCAACACGAATATCACATAAGAAGTAATATTGATCCCGATTACGCCCTGAATCGCCACAAGGGGCGATCTTACAGGATAAGATCCGGGCATTTCACGGGGAGGCCAGTCATTGATAATCAGAACAAGGAGATAAGAATCCCTGACGCTTACGCGATCAATGAATCATAATTCCCCCACACGCGACTTTCGCACCAAACAGACTGCACCATCCGGATCAGAGAGTTCACAAGTCAACCCAACGGAAGTAAAGAAGGATAGATCAGATCAGATCAGATGGATCGGGGAATGGGTACGTACCCGGAGGGGAGGTTGTCGACGTAGGAGATGAGCATCTTGAGCTGGGCGTGGATGTCCCCGCGCAGGCCGCGCTCCATCTCGGCGACGAGCGCGTCGGCGATGCTCCGCAGCAGCGCCGTGGGGGTGGAGAGCGTGCGCTCCACCTCCTCGATCACGGCCGCCACCTTCCGCTTCCTCTCGGCCTCGGCCGCGCCGGCCAGCTCCGCCACCCGGCTCCGCCGGCGCCGGCCGATCACCACGGCCGTCCCCACCGCCGCGCACACCACCACCGCCGCCCCCACCGCCGCCGCCTTCCCCATCGCTCAGATCAACGCGCAGCAGTCGATCGGCAGGGAATTCCGGTCTGGATCCGAGTAAAGGAGGGGATCTTTCGTGCGTAGGAGAGGGAGAAAAAGAGAAGGACGGGGAGCCACTGTTTGTTTTAACCGCTAACTTCAACTTCTTCGCCCGGTGGCTTTGCGGCATTTATGGATCAACCTGTGAATACACCGACGGCCAGGATCCGTCCTGGGTCCACGTGGACGGCGGGGATCGTAGCCTTGGGGAGGTGGATCTGGATTACTACGGATTAGAGTTGATAAAATTACCTGCCGGATTTTCTGCTGCCGAGGAAAGGATTTACTTCCCGATATACATTATGGTAAGTGCTCCGGTATAATTACCGATCGGATTTGGCTTTGTAGATGTTCAATTAGAGGGTTGACTGCTGATAGGGCCCCACGGTGCAGTGGGCCTGTAAAAGTCTTGGGAGGAAAGTCAGGTGCGTAAAGGGGGGGTAAAAGGATTATGGAATCCGGGGTCACGTGGATCGGTGGGGCCCGCGGTAGATTCCTGGCGTCAGGATGATGCCATGGTGTGGCCACGTGGCGGGAGGAGAGGGGTCAACCGCCGCCACCAGCCGTCCGCTGCGGAGCACAGCAGGGACGTCTGGCTCGACGACGACGGCGACAGCGTAGCGGCCACCGCCGACAGCTCGCTTGAAAAGGAAAAACTGGCGATTTCTTGTGCTAATGACGGCCACGCGTGACGCGAGGATTATTATGGTATAGAATGGTTATCGTATCGTATCAAATAAAATCAACCTAGGCGATTCGCATGCGTTGGCTCCGTGTGCAAACCGCCAATCCGATCATCTATTAAATGGAAACACATCAGCTCTAATGGATGGCCAAATCAATTTTTCAACTCCTTTTAATGGGTCTTTCCAAGATGAGGTTACGCACTTGTAGCTCTCCTATACAATGGAATGGAAATTTTCGCATATGTTATGATGAAGAAAAAGAGGGCAAAGGGCCGGTGTTTGCCTTCTCACGCACCGGCTTAATCGTGTGTATAAATTAACCGCAAAAAAATGGTGTGTGGCTGATCCAAAATACTCTCTCCGTTCTAAATTAATTGACTTCCATTTGTCATAGGAGAGTATATACTAAGACCATGGAAAAACAGGATATCAAAGTAGTCAATAGGGTTCGCTACGTGTTGGATATCACCATCTTCACAACAACATGAAACAAGAAGTCGCCACTAAAGACGCACTAGCTTGAATCAGTTGCATGTGCCTCTTCCGACGGCTCTTTAAACGTTGATCTGTGGTGCTGGCCGCTGGCACATACAAATGGAGATTGACCCCGGTGTGGACTGGTTCTCGCATATATGAGGATCGATGCCAACGCGGCAAGCCTGGGCGATGTCGTGGCATCCTTGTTGTCGAGTGGTGGCACAACTGCATCTCCGGCTATGTATGTGGTTGTGGATACCAAGCAGCCAGAGAGGGGGAGTGACAGACCATTTGGGGGGAAAGGAGCCCCTTTCCATGGCGAGCGGCGAGTCCATGGCGATTCCGCCCCTAAGGTAAGTCCAGCCGCCCCTTCCCCTCCTCCCGGTGGCCATGGCGACGCCGGCCGATGCTGCTCCTCCCGCCGTGGTGGGGGACCCAGATTCTCTCTGCGGCCGCCGCTGGGCTGACATCGCCGATGAGGTTGAAGAGGCAGAAGAGGAGCGACTGGAGCTGGAGCGACGCTGCTCCTCACCGGCGCTCCCTACTCTCGGCGAGTTCATGGCGGTGGCGCGGAGGTCTCCGGCCCGAAGGCGCATCCCGACGCCGAGCCGTGCCATGGGAGGGTCGACGGCGCGACGGTCAACGCCGCAAGGTCCAACGCCACAGCGTCCGCTGGTTGCTGGTGGGCCCCATGAGGGGCCTACTTGTGCTGGTCTGGCCCGAGCGGCTGCTGCGGAGAGGAGCTCTGCGGCGGCGCTCCAGCCGGACCTGGCGCAGGCGACCGGCGGCGCGGTGGTGGTGCCCGCGACGCGCAGGTCGGGAGCGGCGGCGCGCTCGGTGCCAGCCAGAGGCACGATGCCATCTCTGTTGGGCCGTGGGCCGGTCTCCCTGGCTAACCCTAGGCCCACAGGCGGGATCCTGGGCCCAAGGCCCATTATGGCTTGGCGCAGCCAGGACTTTCGCGCAAGCCGTGGGCTGGGATGTGCAAAGGCCTCTGAGCCCATCCGGCGCAACGTGGCCTCGCCCAGCGTGAGTCCAGCTCAGCCCACTAAGCCCACTGGGCCGGAGGTGGCGTGGCTGTGGATTCACAGAGGAGCGGTTGACCTAACCCTGGCCAGCGCCGCCTCTCCCCAGCAAATCGCAAAGCACGGTCGATCTGCGCGTCGCATCGTCGTCTCCAAACCGCCGGCGCCCCTGCGCCACTCCTTCGCCGCCGCCGTGATGAAACGCCGCCGGAGCCGGAGCCCTTCCCCGCACCGCCGGGCCGCCCGCTCTCCTCCTCCTGCCCGAGCGTCCCCACCACCTCGCGACCAGGCGGTCTACCGCCCTCCGCCTCGGCGCTCCCCGGCACGGCGCTCCCCTGGCAGGCGGCCGTCTCCTCGACGGTCGCGCTCGTCGGCGAACCGTGCACGCCGCGGGGCTCCTCCCACCCGTAGCGACCCCAGGACTCGGTCTCCGCCCCGTCGTGGCGCTTCGCCGGGCGGTCAGCACAGGGAAGCTGAGCCGCGGGCCCAGCTGGTGCCACGGCAGCGGGATGGTGGCAGGGGACAGGCGATGGAGAGATCATGGCGTGCGGACATGGGTCGCTCTCCCCCTCGCCGGGAGACGGCTATCCCTCCACGGACCGGTCCGGCTCAAGTGGGTCAAATGGCTAAGAAGAAGAAGAAGACTAAGAAGAAGAAGAGGCCAGCGGTGACCCCGGCCTCGGGAGTGCTCCAACCAGGCCCCGGTGCACCGGCAGCGACCCGTGTGGCGGTAGGGCGGCCTATGCCATCCATCCTTGAGTTCTACGGACATGGCATCGATGGCGGATTTTACTACGTGGACACCGGAGGTATCAAGTTGGCATCTCCGGCTCACTTGGCCGTGGTGACTGTGCTTCCCGAGCAGGATTTGGATCCATCGGTGGTGATCTCGGCTGAGACCATTCGTTCCGAGCTTGAGGGCTTGGAGAGTGGGTGGTAGGGAGCGCTCCCCGACAGAGTTTGCGGTGGCTTTCCCCACTGCTGAGCTCCTCGCCCACGTCTCTTGGAGCGCTACCATCACCCTTCCGATCCACAACATCCGCGTCTCCATCAGGCCCTCCGACACCAACCCGGACGCCCCGCCTCCTCTCGCCGAGGCGTGGGTCCGGATCCACGGGATCCCCTCTAAGCTGCGGAAGGAGGTGGCCTACGTGGCGCTGATCTCCCAGGCCGTTGGCCGCTTGGAGGAGGTGGACGCGAGCTCCCTCCCAGGGGATGGCCCCGTTCGGATCCGCGTCAAGGCCCCGGATCCCGCCAAGCTCAACATCCCCCTGCCCACCTTCTACTTCGACGGGGTGGGCAAGACCCTGGTGGTTGAGCTGGAGTCTGAGGTGGTCCGACCGAGGTCCACTTCCCCACAGGCCAGTCGCTCGCCGTCCCCTCACCGCAGCCCTTCTGGTGATGGGGAGGGGGACACTTCGGATGGCAGCCCGTCTGACGGCGACGTTCCTCGCACCACGGCTTCAGCTCTTCTACCTCCTGCGACTTCAACTCCGACTACTGCAGCCCCGCCCTCGTCCTCCCAGGTTCAGACTTCTTCGCTTGGACAGGGTCCCCCAGCGTCGGCCTCTCTTCCCAAGACATTTTCGGCCATGGTTGCAACAAAACAAGTATATAGCAAGCAAAATAAACCATATAATCCAAATAATATAAATAATACAATCCAAATAGTTCATAAAATAGTTGTTACAATCCAAATAATTCAGCAAATAATACAAATTGTTTCACAAATAACAAATTGTTTCACAAACCAAATATATATGAAACCAATAGTTCATCAAATGGAATAGGTACCACATGCATCTGGCTTGCATATGAAATAAACATCAAAATGCATCACCCCCAACCGGATACGGTTGAACAAAAATCTCCTCATCCGGAAACGGCGCCGAAAAACCTTGGGAGGATATGTGGGTCTCACCGGACGAAAGTAGTCCCCGTAGAGCTGGACATGGCCAGCTCTACGGTTCCGGTCCAAGGCTACAGAACGGCCCAGCAACGACCCTCGGAACACCGGCCGCGTTCTCTCTATGTACTCGTTGACGACGAGGGTGGCAACAAGGCCGTCACTCTCATCATCGAGGAATCGTCCGACGATGAATGGCACATGATGTAGTTCTTGTAATACCACTCATCAGAGCTATCCATAGCCGAGTTCGTACCTGAGTTGTTGCCGGGGCAAACGGCCGAACACCTTGTGGGCGGCGTGGGTGTCGCGGGCGCTGCGAGAGAGATGACCGCAAGATTCACCGGCCGTCGCGGGGATGAAGCTTCTCCGGTGACGGCGGGGAAGAGGAGCAGGAGACGGCCTCCCCGGATTGGCCTGAAGTGCCAAATCTAGGTGCCGACGGCGGGAGGGGCGAGGGAGGCGGAGGAGATTGGGGTGGGGAATGGTCTGATGGGCGGGCCAGGGGGACTAGGGCATGACACAATAGCGCTCCGCGCGCGTCTGCGGCCGACGCTAACCTGGCCCAAATTTGGGCCAAGAATGGGTCGCGACGGACATAAAAACAGACCATGGTCCGTTTGCGTCGCCCTGTTGGGTCGTGTTTTTGACTCCCACGGATAAGGATGGAGACGCGCGGACTCGATGTGTCGCCCCGTTGGAATCATCCTAACTGTACGAGTATATATGCTTGACAGGTCGTGTCTCCAATCATACAGGGACGGACGAACACGTCCGTACCCCCACCACATTTTGAAAGCTATTCGACTGGTGTGACGGAGGGTACAAGTACATACGGAGTAGATGATTGCCTCCCGGAAATGCTCATCTGATAGGAATCGGATACACTGGATAGCCCGGGCAGCGAAAGTTGACACTGATGACTGCTTGCCACCGAGGTTTGAAAGACCGACACTGGCAAGTGGCAGCAGTGTGATCTCCGCCAACACCTATGATTCACTTTTCGTTTTATTTTTCTCCCCCTCCTTTCAAACTTGCGTTGCTCTGATGCAATCTTACAAATAACGACACAGGAAATGGACAAGAAAATCTCTCAACAAGAACAAACAAAATGTACTGCCTATTTTTCAGCCGATCTACAAATGCTCGGTCCTTTCTAAATATAAAAGGCCTGCAAAATGCGTTCCAAGTCAAACTTTCATATGTTCGAGGAAATTTTTAGAAACAATGCTGATATTTGTATGATAAAATAAAACTTACTAGATCCATCATAAAATATGTTTAAATATTGTATTTGTTCGGTACTACAAATTTGGTGATTTTTCCTATAAACTTGATCAATATATTACAAAAGAATGGCTTAGCACAAAAGTTACACAAGTTATATTTTAGAAACGATAGAGTGGTTATTTGTAGATCGACGTATTTCCATGAACCTCGATGATTAGATCGCAGGTTTCTAACAATCGAATTGAAATGTCCAAGCCCACAATAAAAATCTGCAAATTGTCAACCATAGCGCACACTCGCGCGGTTTAATGCGCCGACATGCGGGGCCACCGCATCGCCTTTCTTTCTCTCAAGATGCTTGCGCCGCCGTGCAATTCGGTGTGTTTGGTTCTTTGCCACCGGAATTATATATTTCCGCACACCACCTGAAGGAACCACCTAATGGCCCGCATTATGGCGGTCCATTTAATATGTGAGATTGTGTTTCTTTATTAAAATAAAGCTTACTTAATCTCAGAAAATATTGCGGTAACTTTTAATTATTTAATTTGAGACAAGGTGAATTTTTTTATGAACTCCTTGCGAAATTTTTTTTGAACTTGGTGAACATTTTTTTGAGACGGTGAACAAAATTTTAAACTCATAAACATTTTTTTCCAAATCTAAACTTTTATTTATGCAGAAATAAAAAAGTGTGAGAAAATAAGTGATAAGAAACAAATCAGAAATAAAATAAAAAGAAGAAAGAGATTTGTTTTTTAGGGGAGAAGAAAGAGATTTTGTTTTTGAGGGGTAAGGAGAAGAAAGAGATAAGACAGAAAGAAGTAAACCCCCGTTTAATAGGCCGGCCCACTAGAGCCAGAGTTGAGGCGGCGAGATCGATCTCACGCCCGGTTCCACACTGGGGGCCCAGATAAGAAAGAAAAACAGGGCCAATGGGCGGGCCGAGATGGACCAGCATACCTTGACGGACCGAGCGGAGTGGCCGAGGTAGCGTTTGCAAATGACAGTGGTAGAGTCCCTCAAAAAAAAAATGACAGTGGTAGAGGTTGTAGTCTTGTAGAGGCGTAGAGGCAGCCCCGTCACGCCGATGAGCCTACGTGAGGCCGGCCAGTAGGAGTAGGTACTCCGTCCTCGCTGGTCCCGGTGTTGGTTTCACAACATGCTTCCTGTCGCAGTTACCCCGCGACTGTATTTATACTATGTATTTTTTTTTTACACAGCCAACTTCCACGTATATTCACCACAGAACCACGTACACAGTACATAGTAGAAATACAGTACAAACAGGAAAATACGTAGAGGAGAAGCCAGAGCTGGCACCGAGCACCGCAGCTACGCCGGCGATGAAGACGAAGAGCAGCAACCTCCACCTTGCCACTGCCTGGGAGCATTTAATCCCTTGAGAGACGCCGCCGAGCCTCTCCGCCGCACCGCGACGGAGTTCTTGTCGATGAACAGCCAGGGCAGACGTCCCCCCGGCATCACCACGCCGCTTTGCCACGGCTGCCTTCGGATCCGCCGCAGGAAGGAGCTGAGAAGCTCATCCAGCACTGGTTTCCGGCCGCCAGATCCGCTGCCAACGCGCCGGGCCTCGAGCTCCAGCCAGCCGTGCGTGTCGACGTCGAGCCCCTCGGAGCACCGCCGCCGGAGAAGAACACGCCGGCACCAAAACGCCCACCACCAGCACCACCTCCTCCAGGGCGCCGCCGGCAGGCACTCCGCCCTACCCTACCATATGTACAAGCCGGCACCGGGATCCCCACCCTCCCGCCGCCGAAGCGGCCGGCGGAGGAGAGGAATCCCGCGGCGCGGCGGCGAGCACGCGGCGGGTCGACGGAGGCGTCCAAAAATCGCCTCCTTTTCCGCTCTCAAACAGTGACGGGGAGAGGGGAAAGTGACTGGGGAGTAGTTATGTATGCAGCACCCTAGCTCCGACGGACGTCACCCCTGGTCGTGTAGGTATTATACTCATTCTCCACATTACTCGCTCATCGCCCGTACTACCACTCCAGGTCCAAGAGGCAGATCGAAGCAGCAATGCATACATACCTCGCTGACTCGAATAAATTAACGTGTCCGATTCATTACTCGACCGTGCTCGTTTCGCAGAAGAACATACGTACTATTAATGAGGCTCCTTGTTTTTTTGAGAAACATAGTACAAACACAGACGCTCACATACACGCGCACACATTCACCCCTATGAACGCACGCACGCACACTCTACCCCTATGAGCACCTCCGAAATATGGAGCCGGCGGATCGAGTCTTGAGATTGACGAAGTCACCACGGGCGTCTCGCTGTCGACGGGAACGTCGCCTCCCACTGAAAGAATATTCCGCCTAAATACAACACACAGATGTCAAACCTGAGATTTGAACTATGGTGGGCTGAGGGTACAACCACCCTGCCAACCATCCAACCACAGGTTGGTTTGCTTAATGCGGCTCCCTGTGCTCATGCGATGCGCGTTCCATTTAATTTCCCGGCACGCCGCGCGCGCTCGATCCATCGATCGTCACCCGCCAGGCCTACGGATCGACGCTGTAGATCGCAGTCGCAGCGCTGTACGTGTGGGGACCCCGGCAATGGCCTACGGTGGCAGGCGGGTCTAGAACTGAGCCCGCCGGCCCGGGCATGTATGACGTACGCCACCTTGCAGGTTGCAGAGGTGTTGACCACCACCCGGCGGATGTGCTAATGCTGCTGCTGAGGCGATCGCCATCGAGTCGGTGACGCCGTTTGGCCCATATATAGCTCGAGCAGGGGCCGTGCCTCGATTGCGACTTCTGGCCGGTCTTCGATCGTGCGTCAATTCGATCTCTCTCGCTGCAAAAAAAATGGTGAGATAGATAGCGGCAGCGTCCGCCGCGGGCAGAACGTCCACTCTCAGATGTACTCCCTCCGTTTTTTAATATTTAATATAAGATGTTTTACCTTTTGTCCACATCCATGTGTACACAAATGTATGTAGACATATTTAAGTGTGTATGTTCACTCACTTTAGTATGTACCTAGACAATATATACAACACCTAAAACATCTTATATTAAAAAACGGAGGGAGTACATTGCCTAATCCATGGATGCGCACACATGTACGAGTATATATGCTTGCGAGGTCTTGTCTCCAAGACTCCAATCATACAGGGATGGACGAACACATCCGATCCATACTCCCACCAGATTTTGACTGGCGTAACGGAGGGTACACAGATGATTGCCTCCCGAAAATGTCCATCCTGATAAGATGTTGGATAGCCCGGCCGCCTGCGAAAGTTGACACTTATGACTGCTTGCCACCGAGGCTTGAAAGACCGACAGCAGCAACAGTGTGTGATCGCCGCCAACACCGATGATTCGCTTCTCGTTTTGCTCCTTTTCTCCTCCTCCTTTCAGACGTGCGTTGCTCTGGTGCAAGCTCACAGAGGAAAACATGAAAAATGAAAATCTCTCGAGAATAACTGAAAAGGTTCTGCCTACATCTGAGCCGATCTTCAAATGCTCGGGCCTCTAAACTTTTCCAAGTCAAATTTTCATATGGTCGACTGAATTACTCCGTATTAGAAACAATGTCGATATCTGTAACATGAAACACAACTTACAAGATCCATCATAAAATATGTTTAAATAATGTATTTGTTCTGTACTACAAAGTTGCTGGTTTTTCCTATAAACGTGATCAATATATATTACAAAATAATAATGGCTTAGCACAAAAGTTACACAACTTATATTTTATAACTATTGAGCGGTTATTTCTAGATCAACGCGCCTGATGATTTTTCAGATCCGTGAACCACGATGGTCAGATCGCAAGTTTCTAACCATCGAATTGTAATGTCAAAACTCATTACAAAAATCTGCAACATGATCACTGCCTTGGAGGGTTGAGCCATATGTGATGTCAATCATAGCTCACAGACGCGCGGTTGAATGCGCCGACATGCGGGGCCACCGCATCTACTTACTGCTTGTGGTGCCATTCACTTCAGTGTGTTTGGTTCTTCGCCCACCCGAGCTATAGCTTACCTAGCGCATACGAGCCTTGCCGCACACACCTAATGGGCCGGATGGTCGCGGTCCATTAATATATTTTTTTCAAACTTAGAAAATATGGGGGTTAATGTTACTCATATAATGTGAGCACACGTGAGATTTTTTTAACTCCTTGTGATTTTTGTTTCAGACTTGATGAACATTTACTTTGGGGTCATGAACAAACTTGTAAACATTTATTTTGGGGTCATGAAAAAAAATTTAAACTCATATTTCTTTTTGAAATCTGAATATTATTTAATATAAGGAAAAAATAAACTATGGGAAAATAATAAGGGATAAGAAACAAAACAGAAAAGAAATTAGAAAGAAGAAAGGCCGAATAACGATGACAATCCCCGTTCAATAGGCTGGCCCATTAGAGCCAGGCTTCAGGCGGCACAAGCGAACTCACCCGGGACGAACTGAGGCCCAGATAAGAAAGAAAGAAAGAAGAAGTGTAGGAACGAGCAGGCCCATATGGTCCAGCATACCTGGGCAGAGGAGGCCGAACGGAGTGGGCGTGGTAGAGCCAGTCCCGGCAGGCCGGCACCGACACGCCGGCGAGCCTACGTGAGCCCGGCTGGCTGGCCAGTAGAGGAGCGCACGTACAGTACAGGATGATGAGTAGAGTAGAGTAGTTACTCCGTCCTCGCTCGCTGGTCCCGGTCTTCTTTTCACAACATGCTTCCTGTCGAGCTACTCTCTCTCTACCCATCATTTCCCCAACCTTCTGCGCACACCTCTTTCCCCTCCCCTATCCCTTTCTACAGTAGAAGAGAGAGGCGACCGGAGGGTGAAGGCGTTTTCCGCCGGCGATTTCGCCGCCCTCCTCTCTCTCGTCGGCCCCGGTGCCGGCGGTGAGGGGAGGGGGGTGGAATTGCCGGCCGGATCTGTGTATAGATAGTAGTTATTACTATGCTATTAGGTCTTCGTGGTGGTGGTGGTCGACTGACGCTGCCGTCGCGACCGGTGTGCTCTGCTTCTTCCTCTCGTCGTCACCGTGGTGTGATGGCAAGGAGTGGCAGAGCTACGTTGTCTTGGTGTGGTCGGTGGCGTGGTGACGGCCCCACTGTGGACTTTTGGTGCTTCTTCTTCACCGCGCCGCGGCGGTGTCTTCTCCGGCGCCGTCGGGATGAAGGAGATGGGTGTGCTGGAGCTGATGCTGCTGGTCTTCTGGGGCTGGCGGCGGGCTGGAGGATTCGGCGGGCCTTACTTGGAGTGTGGTCCGACGGTGGCGGATCTTGCGCTGCTCCTCGCCGACGGCGGCCAGAGCTGCTGGATCTGGAGATCGAGATCGAGCCTGGGGATGTTCCCCGACCCGCACGCCACAGCGATATGTGGGCTCTTCTGCTCCATCTGGTGGTTCATAAAGCCCTAGGGCGATGGGGCTCCCTCGATCTTGGATGTGCTGGTCGCCGTCCTTCTTCTGCGTCGAGCGTCGGCGTCGGTGGCGGACGGCGGTGTTGGCCGGTTGTTGCAGTGAACCCTAAGGACCTGGTTGTATTTTTGTTTTTCTTCAGGGGTTTCCTTGCAATTTGTATGGCTCTACGGTTCCTTCTGGACCGTATCTCATGGTTATGTACGTCTGTTGTACTACATTTGTCTACGACCTAATATACGTATTTCCCTTCAAAAAAAAAACATGCTTCCTGTCGCAGTTACGCCCGCGACTGTATATATATATGCAGCACCCTCATGCTCCTCATTACTCGCTCATCACCCAGGACCAGGAGCAGGAGGCAGATCCAAGCATGCATCGCTGATTCGAATAAATTAACGTGTCGGCCAATTCATTTCTCGGTCCTGCCCGTACTCCTTGTGCTCATGCATCGCG
The DNA here is from genome assembly GCA_947311845.1 of Poa pratensis. Taxonomy (NCBI): domain Eukaryota; kingdom Viridiplantae; phylum Streptophyta; class Magnoliopsida; order Poales; family Poaceae; genus Poa; species Poa pratensis. Next base: position 43,253,132 of record CAMZMU010000059.1, on the reverse strand, counting down.
TTCCATTTAAAGAATTCCCCGGCACGCCAGCCTACGGACGCGATAGCAGTCGCAGCCCTGTAGCTGTAGCACTAGCTAGCATGTGGCAATGGCCTACGGTGGCAGGTCTAGAACTGAGCAGGGCATGTCGGAGTATGACATATGCCATAAGATTTTGTTCATGTCAACACAATTGTATTGGAGCAATTGATGGTACTCATGTAATTGTTACAGTGCCCATGTCAAAGCCTGCCGCATATAGGTGTAGAAAGCACGACGGCACCCGTCAGAATGTGCTTGTACCAATTGGTTTCGATCTCAACTTAACATATGTGCTAGCCTGTTGGGAAGGAACTATGCGCCCATGATGCAAGTATCCTTGCTGGCAACATGAGTCGATCAGATACGATCAATATATAATTAAGGTTTCCGAGTATCTCGATGCACGTTTCGTTGTATAACGTTGAGGATTGGTTCTTTTCGCCATAGCTTATATCGCTGAGTTAGAAACTTACAAATCCAATCATAGTAAATTTTTTTGCTGATTTTATTCCTTATTGTTGTTGTAATCCATGCTCCTTCCTTATTATTGCACTACGAAATGTTTCAGCTGGTATGCAATATTGTAATTTGCTCGTTTTGCGTCGCATTTTTTTTTGCTGGTTTTGACATGTACGGTTCGGAGTAACTTTTTATATGTTGTACATACCTTGCCCGGTCAGATCCGAAGCTAGCTGTTTGTTATTCTATAGTAGGATGAAGGGAGGGTCGGGGCGACCACATGCATGTTAGTTGACCAAAATCGATTGCGTACTTGTTTGAAGCAGTTCGACCTTGGCAATAAAAAGGTTACCATGGCGGAGCTTAGTGTAGGTCGAGAGGGGGGCACTGGCCCCCAACCCATGGAGATTTTGCCCATAAAGTGTAAACCCTTATAAATTGGTCTATTTACCTCTCAGATTAGACAAACAACTGTCTAATTTAGAAAGGTCTACCTCCATGCCTTGCTTGGCACAAAGGTCACTTTTCCCAAGGAAGCTGTGCTCATACCCTAAAATTTGCAGTGACAGTTGGAACCTCACTGAGATTATCGCATGACAGGTTGAACATGCCAAAGTTCAAGCGTAGCAAAGTTCAAGTTGTTGCCCGATATTGATACATCTGTTTAGTTGCCAAGCCTGCTCATGTTGAAAGGTAGCTCACCAGTTAAATGGTTGATCTCTACCATGAACACAACTAACCATCATCCTGATGCCGGAAATGACCCAGAGAAATTATTCCCCCATCTCAATCCCAGCGATGGTCAAAGGTATCGCTGATGGTAGAGCACCACTTGTTCTTATTGATCTTCACGCTTCTAAGAAGCGGAAGAGACCATACTCTAATTGGAAACTCCCGGTTGAAGCTAATACTGCTGAGCATAATGTTATCCAACGATAATCAATTGCCTATACTCACCGGGAGCTTACCAGAGAAGCTGTTATTGAACACTAGTATGATGAACAATCTCCCATTGATACATAGCTCCAACGACAGAGCTATGTTGAGGTCAGGGGGCCGCCGCCCCCAGCCAAAATAATTTGTTCGATTAGTCCTTAGTAGTTTGATAAGATTGGAAACGATCGGAATATTTAACCCCCCCTAACTGCAGCTTACGGCATGGAGAACCACGTACAGACAAATGAAACACAGACTATCTCTACCTATGCTTACAACTGGTGAGCGGCGAGCGACCAACCTGATTCCCTTCGCCCCTCGGCCTGCAACCCGATAGCCCATGGCCAGTAGCATCGCTGCTACGACGATCCAACCCCCCGTGGCCATGTCTTCCCCCACCCGGCGGTCGGCGACTAGCACGCAGCAACAACGACCAGTAGACCACGCAACTCCGTCGTTGAAGTTAGCGGTCACGGGCCTCATGGCGTTTATCCCCTCAACCGGTTCACCTCTTCCTCCTTGATTTGGCAACTGAATCTAGGTAAGTGGTGAATTGGTAATCTAGTTTGGTTTTTCAATGTTCAGTACGAGCATATTCTCCTAAATCAAAAATTCCTAATTGGGGTTTTCTTCTTGTTTAAACTGCAGATTTTTCCAACTTTATTGTTGAGTAGTTGATTGGATTGAGCGTAAGAGAAAGATGAGTGTTTGCTAGAACTGAAAATTGGACTTAAAAGGGTTAAAAATTTGCAACCAATATGGACAATATAAATATAAATTTATCTCAAATCAACAATTTATATCTTGTTGCCTCAGCTTTAGAGAAAAAAAATCGCCCCCGAAAATATTTTTGTCAAGCTCCACCACTGCATAGCTCTCTGGAGTGGTATCAACTCACGGTCGGGAGTCGATCTCTGGTTTGGTCGGCATAGCACGGGCCAGGGCCGTGCCATGCGCATGCAGGGATCTTGTTGAGGGCCCTTTTGTTTGGGCTGGCTGTGGCTGGTTGTGGGTGCTGCGCAGAAAAGCTGCTGTCTAGGAGAAGCTGCTTTTCTGAGTGGAGGTCTTTGGCAAACCAGCTGGCTGTCTGACTATAGATTGTGGAATTGTCTGAAATATCCTTTACGCTCGTGAAACGTTTTACTGTTGTTGTTAACGTGTAATAAATAACATATGCATCTAAAATTCAAGTCGAACTTCATATCCATATAATTGTCATTATATAATCATCACGAATATATAGTTGTCCAAAATACATTTTCACTACATTATACTAGCTAACTCAATTAGTTCTAACGTTGTCTAGAAATGAACAAACGTGTCGGCAATGTCATCACGTGTTCCGTTCAATGAACAAATGAATATATAGTTCGCAACCATAGCGCACACTCACGCTGTTTAATGCGACGACATGCGGGGCCACCGCATCGTCTTCCATTCTCTCAAGATGCTTCCGCCGCCGTGCAATTCGGTGTGTTTGGTTCTTTGCCACCGGAATTATATCTTGCCGCGCACCACCCGAAGGAACCACCTAATGGCCCGCGCATTATGGCGGTTCATTTAATATGTGAGATTGTGTTTCTTTATTAAAATAAAGCTTACTTTATCTCAGAAAATATTGTGGTAACTTTTAATTATATAAAGTGAGCCAAGGTGAACAATTTTATGAACTCCTTGTGAATTTTTTTCTGAACTTGGTGAACAAAATTTTAAACTCGTAAACATTTTTTTCAAAACCTAAACATTTTATTTATACAGAAATAAAATTGGTCTATTTACCATGGCGGAGCTTAGTGTAGGTCGAGAGGGGGGCACTGGCCCCCCTCCCCACAAACCCATGGAGATTTTGCCCGGAAAGTGTAAACCCTTGTAAATTGGTCTATTTACCTCTCAGATTAGACAAACAACGGTCTAATTTAGAAAGGTTTACCTCCATGCCTTGCTTGGCACAAAGGTCACTTGGGTTCCCAAGGAAGCTGTGCTCATACCCTAAAATTTGCAGTGACGGTTGGAACCTCACTGAGATTATCGCATGACATGTTGAGCATGCCAAAGTTCAAGCGTAGCAAAGTTCAAGTTGTTGCAAGTTGCCAAGCCTGCTCAGGTTGGAAGGTAGCTCACCAGTTAAATGGTTGATCTGTACCATGAACACAACTAACCATCATCGTGATGCCGGAAATGACCCAGAGAAATTATGCATGCAGGGATCTTGTTGAGGAGCTCTGCCTTCATTGCGAGAGAGATCCTTAGCCGCTACGGTTTGGATTTCCTTAGCCGCTACGCGCGCGTCGGAAAAGGTTAGGTCGTGGTGTGATGGCGAGAGAGATCGGAATGCGTACCTCCACGCACCGCGCCCGTACGCGTATCTCTCGTATATACTTACCATATTTTTTCGTGAGTTTTAACCAGTACTACTCCACTTTTCGTACGCTGCGATGGGATCTGCAGTATGGGAGATCCAGCCTATACTGCTGCGGACCGAACTGAGATCTTTATTCCTCCTGCTCGGCGTCACCGGGCACTGCGTGTTGCATTGGGAGCGTTAAAATATGTTGCTCCCCGGCGCAGCTTGCGTCACGCGCGCGTCGGCGTCGTGGGGGTCCACGGTGTTCTTTTGTCTTCGTCTATTGTAACCGTCGTCGGTTGCGGCGTGGAGCACGTGACAGCGGTGGTTACGATGCCGATGGGATGCTCCGATAGATGGCAAACCAGTCGGCCACCCATGCATGCTGCACACGTATATATGTACTCCCCGTTTGACAGCAGCAATTATAGTAAAATAATTTATCTTTGATTTTTCGAGTCTCTTTCTTTCACCACTAATTCACAGTCGTGTACCATGAGGTGTGCAGTTATGTAAGATTTACCGGTTGTGCTGCACTAGTCCGCGAAATGCATGATCGAAATCATTCTAGACCCTCAGGAACATCATGATCAAAACCATCTTTTTTTTCATAATACTATGAAGTGATTGTCGCACCTTGTGCAATCTGTATGAAACTCGATAGGCGGTAGCCAACATCACGTTTTGTGCTTCATGGAGTTAGACTCCGTGAGAGCCACACTTAGAATCATGTTGTGTTACTTTTTGGTCTTCTACATCACGTCGCTAGCACATTTTCCTATCTAGCGTTTACTTACCTGCAGGGACAATGCAATGTGTTGTGTTTGGTTGCATCCAGCCTATGTTTGTGGTCACATCTTCTTGCTAGTGTTAATCTAACCAATACTACACAACCATCACACACAACGATTAGCAAATATACTAGCTAACTACTACGGGTCAGTCCTACCTATTAAAAATGGCAGTTCTTCGGTATAGACCTCACTATTACAAATCAAATTGCAATATATCGTTAGAGTTCGGTGGAAATTTTGGGTGGTTCATCAACGGCGATCAAGGGGTAAGAGTTCAACCTTCTTCTTCTTCTTCTTCTTCTACTTATTTTCGCATAATCTGTAGAGGCACCCTAAACCCTATGCCTCTGTCCACTTCATCATTCTTTTTCTTGATGGGTTCATTGTCATGAAGGGGAACACCATGGCCCCAATCCTGGCCTAAGGCAGACGTCACATCTTTCTCATTCGGGACAAGATCATGAGGACCCCACTCTAAGACTAGTTGTGAAGAACTAACTTGGGTCTCGTAATGGTGGAATGGCTTCTGGTTAAGGATTGTGAATCTAGTTTTCAACGTCGCAAATTCACTCTCAATCATAACTCTAAGGCTAGAGTATATGAGATTGAACTATTCCTTAGCATTCTGCGGAATGTCTCTTGAAGTGAAATCGCTTAGAAGGTATCTGGTTTTTCTTACGCATGGAAGAATCTGAGGCCGATTTGCATATCCAACATCTAAAAGGTACTAGAACTTACCTTCAGTGATATTTATCCTATCAGGTCTAGACATGTTTTCAACAAGAATGGTTGCATCATGTGTTGATCCTTCCCAACCAGATCGCCCATATCTGAACTTTAGTTCAGAATCAATAGCAGCAAGCACAAATTCTGATTGTGTGATGCTTCCTTCCCCTGTATGTTGCATATTGTATTCTCTGTACTCGAGCAGTCACATAAGTACCGATCGATGGCACCAATACAATCCTTTCATGAGATGAACATACAGTCATGTTTCTGACCAATACAGTCGTGTGCTATGATAAGAAAACATGGTTACTACTGAAAGAATCGTATGACACCTAGAGGGGGGGGGGGTGAATAGGTGCTACTTCAATTTTAGTACTTTTTCAAATTAGGCTTGACACAAAAGGTAAATTCTCTAGATATGCAACTACGGTGAATTTACCTATATGACAAGCTAGCAACTAAGCAAGGTACACGAAGTAAAGACGGTAAACAAGGATAGAGGTAACCGAAGGTGAAAGCACACGGAGACACATATGTATTCCCGAGTTCCTCCTTTTTAGGGGAGTACGTCTCGTTGGAGAGGTGTGAGCTACCACAAAGGTCAACTCAACAGCCACAAAGCTTCACCTTCTTCTCCGATGAACCGCACCACAAAGGTTTGGTTCACCTTCCACTATCGGAAACCTTCAAGGCGGATTCCGGAGCCTTTACAACAACGATTCGGGGCACAACCCACAATTGGATTGGGGGCTCCCAAACAGCTATAATCTGTCACAAAGACAATCAATTAAGTACAATAATGAGCTAGGTTTTCCCAAGGGAAACCCTAGCAAAGGGGCCCTCAAGCGAATGAGGGGGAAATGTAAATCGGCTTGGTGAAGAGATAGATCCGGACCTTCTCCTTCAATCCTCCAAAGATCAACGAGTTTGGGTGGAGGGATTGGGAGTAATCGAGGTTTTGAGCTTGCAGCAATGGAGGTCAACTGATTTTAGGCGAGCTAGCTTGAGGTTTACCCTCCCTAAAGAACTAGCCGTTGCAGACTTGGGGGCCGGATATTCCGGCTAATCATATCCGCCCCCTGGCAAAATATCCGGCCCAAATCTCCGGGTCATTCCAGAGAGACGCTAATTTGGGCGCTCTTATTTCCTTAGTCGATTTGGCCTTGTCAAAACTTGAGGGCCGGATATTCCGGCCCAGACTGGAACCGGAATATCTGGTCTGACTTTCTGAGTCCATTTGCTGCCCTTTTTCTCTTCTCTTTTTGGTGATGATGTAAAAGTGTTTTAGATCTAAAACCCGCATCACTTAACACTAGATTAAAAGGTCACTAGTGTTGTTAACTAACACACAAAACACATGGGATAAAGAAATGTCCTTTCAACTACGCATGGATACCATCTAAATTAAATGTTTTTTTTATCTTGGACTAGTACATAACAATAATATGGATCATAGGAAGAAACCTAGAACCAGAGCATTTCGTGAAGCACACGCCAAAACATGTGTGTCGAGTGCGCGGCCCATCAAACTACTAGCAGTAGGGGAGAAAATTTAGAATGCCGCAACAAAAGTTTCGAGGCGTCAGCAAAACACCCTGTTTGCTCCTTCTTTTTCGCACCAATGAGAACATTAATCTTGGGAAAATTATCTACGTTAAGTTAAAAAAACTTCTAGTAAGAGTTCGACTCAAACATGCAATTCTAGACTCTGACTTGCACGAGAAGTCCAGCCACTCTATATAATGTAAAGGTGATGTCCTATTGTAATATGAGAACTTGTACATAATCAGTCGTATCTTTACATATACTTTTATCACCCATCCATGTGTCCATGCTTCCGTGAAATTTGGGGACTCTGTTACCCCAAGTTCACTCGTTTGATCAACAACCGAATTAGGAGGGAGCGAATCGGCCTAGTTCGGCCAGTTGTCACCGCGAGCTCTGATGGGATCCCTCCCGGGTAAGTGGGACATTTGTTTTAAAAAGCGTCGGCTTACTGTTTTGTATATCGAACCAACCTCATGCGAAATTTTCTGGTGTATCAGCCTCCGAGGGTAGTGTGGACGTATTCGTAGGACGAATAGATGTAGTCCTTCACTCCGTAGGCAGGGGTAACGCGAACACTAAGGTACTCTGACTTTAGGCCTTCAATTCGTAGTCTAATGCCTAGAGATGCATTGTTGCGTTCTAGGGTACATTGAGGTACTATGACTTTAGGCCTTTAATTCAGAGTATAATGCCTAGAGGCCCCAAGAGGATCCTCACAAATCAAATAGGCAATATTAGAATTTAGAGGAATTTGTGTAAAAAAGAAGAGACGGGAAGTTAGAGTTCACCATCTCTTTAACAACATTCAAAAAATCAGCTACACTCTTGTGGTACGCACACAATACCATTCACACTTGTTACCCCTCCTCACTGTCACACGAACCAACGTGCCCAATGCAACGATATGACCACCTCCTTCCTAACAGTCAACGTTATAAGACAGTAGGATGTTACTGCAGGATTCATGCGCGGATGGAGCAACAACTTTTATGGTGGAATGCCACTTAAAACTGTACACCAGATTTTCTTACTTCTTTATAACTTATCTTATCATGAAAATGTATTCTAGTTTTGACAAACAATTAAAATGTTATTTTTATGTACAACCAACATGATTAGGAATGTAAACATGAACATATATGTTAGATGAAGGCACACATTTTCACAAGAGTTAGATGAATCTGTATTTTTTTAGTTTGACATGTTTTGGAGGATCTCTTGTGTCGAATGGTGATTATGTATATCAAAACAATGCTCGTGATATTGCTAGTGCACATAATTGGAAATATTAGCGTGGAAGGGAATGTGGGTGATCAACAGATCAAGCGATGGCTAGATATTAGTGGGGTGTCTTGTGGTGGTGTGATGCTTTGTACAGCTATGGACCTATGGTCTCATTGTGGAGGTGGTATAGCTTGACTGAAATAATAAAAATTTACTTCAATATTATACGCTATTTTCGTATTAAAATTTTCAAATTACTCCACAAATAGTTTATGCATGTCATGTAGTTCGTTTATATGTGTAGTTTTTCATGTTATTATTAAATATCCACTAACTTTGATGGAATGCCTTAGAGCATAAGAATCTAGCCCACAACTAGGTGGATGTTTGTAATGTATGAGTAATATATCTAGCTTAGGATTAACAAAATAGATGCTTCTAGATTGTATGAAGTGTTAGTGCCTTAGTGGTTGTCCTCGACTCCCCTCTTTGAAAGATCATCTACGTCTACTAGAGGAGGGGGGGGGTGAATATGCGATGTTTAGAACTTGAGCAAAAGTTGTCTGCTTTAAGAAAAAAAAAGCGACTTGTTTCTTAAGCATGCAAACTACAAAGTGTAAACTTGCTGAAGAGTACAATGTTGTAAAAGGGGTGGAGATAGTAAATCACAAACACAATGATGTATCCCAAAGTTTGGATAGTCGACACCATCGTACGTCTTTATTAGAGGAGGTTCAGCACAAAGTAGATCACTATGATGATCTCCAAGTAACTGTATAACCGGTTTGAAGGCACACACTTCCGAAAATTAACAACATTTGGCTAACATTTAGAGCCCTTCCAAAAGATTCACAATAATGTTTTCTCAAAGTGTTTGACTGGATCGAGTATGTGCAACGGGTAGAAAGAGATCATCTACAAGGCTTGTTTTCCAAATATAGTGGACCATTGTTGTTCCTGAACGGACGTGATTTGTTATACTAACCCTAGAAACGCTTCCTTCTTTTAATCGTTATATACTCTATGTTTTGGGTTTAATCAAACTCAAACTTTCATTTTTTGACTAAATATATATTCCAATAATACTAATTTTATATTGCTCCCTACACTACTAAAAATACAAGTTTACACCTATACAAGACCACTACATATTTCCGAAAATAATTGATTAGATTTGTACGTCCTAGGATGGTGCTCACTAAGACGAACTTAGCATGCAATGATGCAACCATAGAGAAAGAGGCACCAAGTACATCATGTATAATTAGCACATAACAAGATAGGTTTTCTATAGAATTAATCATTCTTTTTGTTAGTAGTGGTTTTTGTTTTAGGGTATCTGAAAATGGAGATAGTGACCTTGTATACAAAACTAAAGAGAGCATATATGTTGACCTTCCCTACATATTTAGTGAAACTTTGCAAAGTTTAATTTTTAGTAAACCCTGTAATTTTCGACTAAGAGAGGCGATTTTTGGCTCCCGAGGTCCAATATCTGTTTTTTGTAAAATTCAAAAAATGGTATTTTAAAGTTTCAAAAAAAAATCACAAAAAATTACGTGAATACATATACATGTTATCTGCATATCTGCACATTTTTCTCTCTCGATAATACGCTCTATTTTAGGCTACACAAAAATGACAAATTCATAGCTTTGCAAAAGGTGAAAAAGAACTCATTTTACTTGCTATATTTGTACATATCACGTATGGAAATATATATCTCCGAAACTTTGGTCGTACATACAAGACATGTATATGTACTTGCATGATTTGTTTCAGAATTATTTGAGACCTTTTTTTTAAAATAAAAAACCGGTAGAGCGGGTCTTTCCCTTTCTCTCTCCTCTCTCGTTTCCTCTCCCCACTTGAGAGTCGCCTCGGCCTGCCCGGTGCCGTTCCGGCCTCCCTCCGTCGGGCTTGTTGTAGGTCTAGGTTTAGTTTTTGTTGTTTGGTCCTGTATGGAGTTTGGTGTGATGCCGATAGGCTCTAGTCTGCTGCTTGTGCCTGGCACGGACTGGACGGCTGCGGTGCTCTCGGCGAGCTCCCAAGGTGGGAGGTCGGTGGTGGTGGTGTGGTGGCCGAAAGTCTTCTTCTCAATAAAGGCAGTTCTGGCCAGATCTCGATCCAGCGAAGTGGTGTTGTGGCTGTCTCTCTGGCCGGCCGTGGAGGCGAGGGGAGAAGATGGCGTGGTGCTCATGGCGTTCGATCTGCATTTGGCGCTGGGGAGTTGCTGCAGGAGTACCCGAGCCACTCCTGGCAGTGTGCGGGGTGGTTGCTGCCGCCGTTCGTGCTTTGGAGGTCAAAGCCTGCGGCTTGGCTCGGCGACGCCTCGCCGTCCTCTTCAATAAGGTTCGCTTTATGCAGATTTGGTGGCCTCGGTGTAGGGGTGGATCTCTCTCCTGTTCCTCGCCATGGAGACGAGAAAGAAGAGGATCTCTACCTTCTTGCTTGTTGGTTGTCGTCTCTGCGCCAGGGGAGTCCGGAAGCTGCTCCCAGGAGGTCATCCATGGTGGCACATCGTTGGCTGCCATCTCAAATGATTGAAAGGTGACCCCTCCAATCCTTCTTCGTCGGCTACGACATCCTCCGGCCGCGACTGATGGTGATATGCAACCTCCAGGCCGTTGTGCCATTTCGGAGGCCCTTTGGCTCTGGTACAGCTGGCTCCCGGTGCCCCACCCCAAGTCGTTCGTCCCCGGCGGTGGTGTACTTGGCTGTGCCATCCTCGTCTGCGGCAGTGGCGTTGGAGCCAGACCCGATTGCGTTCCCAATTTTAGTTCTAGGGTCTTTGGTGCAAAGACTTGTCTGTAATTTTCAGTTTACTTTGGTCCTTCATGTATTTTGCCACTGCTATGAATATAAGGATGACTCCAACGGGGCGACGCAAACGGACGCGCGTTTGGTCCGCGTTTGGTCCGTTTGCGTCGCTATAGGACGCGCGTCCGGCCCAGGTCCGCCCCTTTCCGGCCACTGCCCCCAACGGGGCGACGCATCGAGTCCGCCCTCTGTTTTTTTCCCCAGGTAAGCAGGCCATATGGGCCATTTTCATTGATACATAGGGGAGGTGGGCCACAAACGGCCAGGGTTTTAGAACACCTGCACCACGGCCACGCAGAACTTGTACATGGCTTCCAAGCACGTGGACTCGCTCATGCGCGCATACTCGTCCACAAGATCGCCGGCAATCCCATACGCAAGCATGTGAATGGCGGCGGTGCACTTCTGGTACGACGAGAAGCCCCTCATACCACATGCATCGGGCTTGCACATGAAGTAGTCATCAAAATGCATCACGCCCACCCGGATGCGGTTGAACAAGGACCTCCTCATCCGGAAACGGCGCCGGAAAACTTTGGGAGGGTATGTGGGCTTGTGGGGACGAAAGTAGTCCCCATACAGCTGGATTTGGCCAACTCGCCGGTTCTGGTCAAGAGCAGGAGAACGGCCCGGCAAGGAGCCAAGTAACATCGGTCGCATCCTCTCTATGTACTCGTTGATGATGAGGGTGGCAACCAGGCCGTCACTGTCATCATCGTCGGAGGAATCGTCCGAGGATGAGCGCCGCATGATGTGGTTCTTGTAGAACCACTCATCCGAGCTATCCATGGCCGAGGGATGTACCTGAGTAACCGGGGCAAACGGCCGAACACCTTGTGGGCGGCGTGTCTATCGCGGGGCGCTGTGGACACTCCTGGCCGCAAGAATCACCGGTGTCCTGCTCCGGTGACGGCGGGGAAGCACCTGCTCCGGTGACGGCGTTCCCGGAATGGCCTGCGGTGCCAAATCGAGTGTGCGACGGTGGGTGGCGGCGAGAGGGGCGGAGGAGGAGGAGATTGGGGGTGGGGATGGTCTGATTTGCGGGCCAGGGGCGGACTAGGGGAGGACACAAAAGAGCTCCGTTTCGCGTCCGGGGCCGACGCATCGGTGACCCAAATTTGGGCCAGGGATGCGTCGCGGCGGACCAAAAAACGGACCGTGGTCCGTTTGCGTCGCTCCGTTGGGCCGTGTTTTTGGCCCTCGCGGACACGAACGGATGCGCGCGGACTCGATGCGTCGCCCCGTTGGAGTCATCCTAAGCTTCTAGGTCCCTCTGGGACCATCTCCTGTTCAAAAAAAAAAAACCGGGTAAACTGGAGCTCGGGAGCACCAAGTATTTTTCGACTAAACCCCAGACATGTGATTATTATAAAAGTAGCGCTGGATGTGAGTAGGAGATAAAAAGGATCAACCGAAAACATTAATTTCACCGGATCAGTGTCTATCGGTACGGAAGCCAGTGTACCGCCGGAGCACCACCGGGAGAAGGGGGTTCACATCGCACTCTCTAGTCCTAGCTTCACACCCCGAGGGCCACAGAGTGCGAGGAGGGAAGCGGCTAAAGTTTCCTGGGAAGCAGCGTAGGGCGCTGGGCACAAGGCGATACGGCTCCACGATCTCGATCGTCCCGTGTACCTATCCTGTCTAGCACTCTAGCTCCACCACCCCGGCCGGCGCCCGCCGGAAATATAATCATTTGCTTTGCCGATCGGATCTTGGCGTGAGTTCTTAGCCGCCACACCTCCAAAAGCCGTGCCCAGGGGTGGCCACCCCCACTTGCTGTAGTATCTCGCTCGACGCTCGCCGCCGCCGCCATTTTCGAGGCGAGGTGAGAAATGATTGCCAGTTTTTTTTTCAGTTTCACATCCTTGTTCACTTCTCCTCGCGTCTCTCGTTTTGCTCGTGTCCTGCGTACGTTCCGGCGGTCCGGCATCGGCCTCGTTTGTTTCCTTGCGCTCGGCATAGCAGGCGCTGGGGGCAACTAGGGGGAATCTTCTTCTCACCCACCCCTTCCTCCCTCTGCTGACGCCTTGCTTGTTACTGGTGAGGTGAGAACACGCGTCTACTTCTTCGTTCTTCCTCACCCGCCGCTCTTCGTCTTCTCCATGATTTTTTTACTGTTCGTTGCTTCGGTGTGGGTTGCCTGAAAAGCTCACGGGGAAAGGTTTCCTCTTCCGGCTTCACGTAGGCGACGCCGCTCCTCCTGCTGCGGCCCTGCCCACCAACTCCGCTGCTGTCTTGGCGCTATGCCGCTTGCTCTTTTCTGCTTGGGCTAGTCGAGCAGAGCAGAGCCCCTCTTTTCCTCTTCGGTTGCCTTCTCTGCTCAGTCCCATGTTTCCTGGCCGCGCACCTCTCTAAAAGGTTTCTCCTCTTTTACCATCCCACAAAGCGGCACAAAAGACATATATTTTCTTTCTTGCTTTGCTCAACCTGTTGCTGCTCCATTTCAAATCGTTCGTGGTGTTCCTTGTTTTTTGCACCGGTTTTTCGGCTTTCAAGAACTCGTCCCCACAGGTTCCCAACGCGATAGCATCCATTTCCTCTGTTCTTGCAGTTTGTGCCCTGTTTTCAGCTCTCTTCTTCTTCGTAGTCGTAGTCTCGTAGACAGTTTCTTCGTTAGATGAATCTTGACGTCGCCGGCCGCACTCTCTTGACAGTTTCTTTGTTCTTCTCGCAGATAGGCTCGCTACGCCATGGGGCGCGCCATGAGATGGCTCAAGAAGGTGCTCACGGGCGGCAAGAAGGAAGGCGACAGGGAGCGTGGCAAGGAGCACCCGCAGAATGACTCCGCGGGGGCGCACGGCGACGGCGCCGTCGCCATGCCGCCGATCGAGAGGAGGAGGTGGAGCTTCGCCAAGGCCAGGAGCAGCGTCGCCGACGGCAGCCGGAGGCCCTCGGTGACCGCCGTCGTCGCCGGCGAGCTCTCTCAGGTCAGGCCGTGCAGGTGCGGCCAGGAGCGCGAGGTGGAGGCGGCCGTCTTGATCCAGAAGGCCTTCCGAGGTTACCTGGTACGACCCTGTTTCTTCCATTCTGTTTTGTCAACAAATGAAAATCAAATCGGATTGAATTGAATTTGGTGATGAACATGCTGCATACATATATTTCAATTTTTTTGCCACTACTAGGTGACTCTGGCCGTTTTATTTAAGGGAAAATTTGCTACCGGACACCGTTATTTTGTGTCCTTTGCCGAGACACACTAAACTTTCATGTCTTTGCTCAATACCATTATAATTTCGTGGTCATTTGCCGTAACACACCATATGTACAAATACGGAAAGCTTAGTCTTTATACGATGAATTCACTTTTTTAAATCGGGACATGTTGGCGGCGGGACTGCAACCTGGCTGGCGGCAACCCGACTGGCGGCAGGACTGCAACCCGGCGGGCCGGGCAGGAACTAGCAATGAACCTAGGACGTCGGCGCGACGTCGTGTGCGTCTGCGTGTAGGTTTCGGGCATCTATCCCTGTACGTAGGAGTACAGTCCATCATCGATTGGTGTTGCGCTGCGTCGCTTGCCGGGTATAAATACCCATGTACGTAGCGGCCTTTGGCAATCAACTCGATTTGAGTGTCTGCGTGTGTAGCTCCTAGCTAATCGGTTGATCAAGGTATATCACCCATGTACGTACGTCATGAGTAGTTGATCCAGCTGGTTGAGTTGTTGTACGTGTGCGCGTCTCCATGAACGTCTCCATGAAATCGTCTAGGTCGGGGACTTCCTCGTCCTCGCCGGAAAGTACTCAGCGCCTAGGGCTGGGCTGACACTGAAGACGGGCGAAGGAAGGGATTTGGAGGCGACGAATCCCGCCGGAAGCAAACAGTACAGGGCGGAAGCCGGTCCAGGCCGGCGGCGGGGCGTGCCAGGGAGCTGCACGACAGCGCAGCAGGTACTGGGCTCAGACGAACGGATGAGAGTCAATTTGTGAAAAAAATTGACCTTTCCCTTTTAGTACATGGAATGTGCTACGGCAAATGACCACGAAATTGTAATGGTACTGAGCAAAGACATGAAAATTTAGTGTGTTTTGGCAAAGGGCACGAAATAACGGTGTCCAGCAGCAAATTTTCACTTTATTTAATCTGTGGACACAGTTCGTTACCATGGATGAATAGGTGAACGGGATATTGGTAGATTCCTCTGCATTTGCATTGGCCAAGAGATTTGACTTCACTTTGCTTCCATCCTGTTGCAATGGTTTGCTTGTCTTTTCTCTTGGCCGGGTCGTTGTTAGCTAGGAGTACTGCTCATTGTTTAACCTGCTGCTGAAGATATATGAGTTGTTTACTTCTGAAGAGCATAGCTTACTGCACACCGTGACACAAGCCTAGTCGATGCGGTCGTCATCGCAGTTACTATTAAATTCTTCCATGTTTCTTCCTGGCACAGTTTAATTTGCCTGCCTGCCAATGTGATTGTAAAAATTTTGAGTTTTGTACTCCGTGCAACGGCAGGCTAGGAAGGCACTCCGTGCTCTGAAATCACTCGTGAAGCTACAAGCCCTGGTGCGTGGCTACCTCGTGAGGCGGCAAACGGCGACGACGCTGCACCGGCTGCAGGCCCTCATGAGGCTGCAGGCCTCCTCGCACGCTCTGAAGAATCCTTCATACCGAAGATCCATCGAACAGGTGAGGATTTTTCATCGCTCTGAGATGAATGAACAGCATTTTGTCGACAGATGGAACTGAAAGATCGGAACTTTTTGTTGATGCGTAGGAGCAGAAGGCGTCGCTGCCGGTGGTGCACCGCCGGAGGCTATCGGAAGGCGGGGACGCCGGGTTCGACCGCAGCCCTCGCATCGTGGAGATGGACACGTGCCAGCTACGTTGCCGGTCGTCCCGGATCGCGGGACGGTACGCCGCCGACCCGCACTCCGCGCCGCCGCCAGCCTCGCCGCTCCCCTACTTCTGCAAGCCGCCGTCGCGGCTCCAGCTCCGGGAGCTCGAGGCGCGGTCGCTCCCCAAGACGACCCAGAACACGCCCCGCCTCGGCGCGCTCGCGGCCGTCGTCCACGGCACCGGCGGCTCGCCAGCGAAAGCGCGGCCCTCGTGCGGCGGCGGGCGGGAGTCCAGCAGCCCGCGGTACATGGCGGACACGGCCTCGTCCGTGGCGCGCACACCGGTGCCAGAGCGTGCCGCGGCAGCGGCATGGACACGCCGCGGCGCCGGTCGAGCAGGCACTGGCACGCGCCGTGTCGAGGAAGACGCCGCCGCAGTATCAGCAACCGCAGGATAGCTTCAGCTTCAAGAGCTCGGAGGCGGCGAGCCGCGTGGAGGACTACTCCGAGATCAGCGACGAGGTGACCAGAGACTACTACCTCGACCAGCTCTGGTGATCGATCGTTCGGTCGCTCGCTCATCCTGGACGGCGATACTGATTAGGAGAAAGATTTTAACATGTCGGTATATATTAGTATAGTACTAAGAATTAACAGATGCTTAGTTCATCTTTATCGAGAAAACAGATGCTTATAGTTCATGGCACCACATTATGTGATCTGCAGATGTACTGCCATTGTAGCTCGAACATCTCAGAGCATCTCCACTGGCGGCGCTCAAATGGCCGTCCAAAAGTCTTCCGAACAGGCCATTTTGGGCGTCATTCGGACGGCCTTTTGCCTATGGGAGCCGTCGCTCCCCGCGGCGCCCAAATATTTCAAATTCGACATTTAAAGATGAAAGTGCATGGATTTCATTGAAATTTTGTTCGAACTAAAGATAATTTATTTAAAACTAACATAATTCATTCAAATTAAACCCTAGACCTAGACCTAATAGGTAGGGTGGCATGCCGGGCATCGGCAGTTCGGGCAGGAGCCCGCCAACGCAGCGGTGGCCAGAGGAGCCCGAAGGCAGCCGGAGCGGAGACAGTAGAGGTAGCCGGTGGTGGCGCACGGGGCGTAGGAGGCTTGGTGGTGGTGGAGGCTATGTCCGCCTCAATGGCGAGTTGCATGTGGCCTAGGACCCACTACGGCGACGATCAGTTCTCGGAGCCGTCATCATCACCGTCAACCTCCTCCGCCTCTTGTTGAGGTTGCGGCGGAGGAGGTTGCACGCGGCCTTGTTCTACTCTTTCGCGCTGAGCCACCTGCGCTGCCTTTTTAGCGAACCCTCTCCCTTTCCATGCCGGCCGCGAAGTACTCGTCGGAGGTGTTGGTGAGGACGTCGTCGTCGGAGTCGAACCAGCTCGCAGGCGGCTCGCGGGCGATGAAGGAGTTGAGGCGGTAGGTGTACTCTAGCTCGATTTGGCCGTCCCAGTACGCCGAGTTGAGGGCGTGGGCTGGGCGTGCCGAACACAAAACTGGACCACGCCGGACCGAATTCGCGTTTGGTCGCCGCGAGTGGGCGCGATTTTGTGTCCGGCACGTCCCAAACAGTTTTGGGCGGCCGTTTGGACTCCCCGACTGGAGATGCTCTGTGAGACCTGAATTTCCCCGGCATGATCAGCAGTTTTCTTATCGTGCGTTTCTGTGTGAGTTCAGATTGCGGAGCCGGATGAATGGCAGCGTGATTCCGAGCTAGCAATGAACCGGAAACCACGTACCCTATTTCCAACAGTTCTTTTTTTTAACATCATTTCCAACAGTTCAAAAACTCGCTCGATTTGACTTGAAAATTTTACCTGTCCACTTCACCGGATCGATTCGCTCTGAACCCAGACTGAAGAAAGAGGACACGGGTCGCAGCTGTCAGAATTTGTTTTGGAGCTGACGGGGTGACTCGAAAGATGATCGGACAGATGGACTTGTATCTGCTGCTGGTGCTGGTGTTGGCGGATCTAGATCTTACCTTTTCCGCAGATCGGTGTCGTCTGAATCTGCCTCTGCTGCTCTCTGTATGTATGTGGCGTATAGTACTACGTACTCGTTTGGGGGATCTCGCTGTCCGTGCCGCCCCCGCAGTTTCGCGGATTACTGCGTAGTAGCGTGAGCGTGCAAGCCTTGACCCTGTCAGTGTTGGTGTGCCTCTGGCCGACGCAGGACAGCAGGAGTCATGTAGACCCACCGCTCCTAGTAAATACTCCGTACTGGTATCCTACTTCTGCTCTGCAACATCAGTATTTTTGTCCTAAATGGTTTCTCCAAAGAATTTCAACATCTTGGATCTGGGCCTCTCCCAAAAACATCGCTCGCATTATCGTACTAAGAATTTTAGAACGACAGATTTGGTGCTCCCGAGCTCCACTGGTCCTGCCCATTTCAAAAAAATAAAAAACATATTTAAAAGTTTCATAAAATTCTGAAAAAATCATGCATGTTCCTACTGATATTTCCTACAAACGTGAAATATCTCAATGCAAAATACTTTACGATTTGAGCTACACAAAAAGACTCAGATCTGCACATTTCTCTTTTTTGTGTAGCTCAAATTATAAAGTATTTTGCATTGATATTTTGCACGGTTATAAGACATATCAGTAGGAACATGCATGGTTTTTTTTAATTTGAAAATTTTAAATACATTTTTTAATTTTTTTGAAATGGGCGAGATCACTAGAGCTCGGGAGGATAAACGACTTTCTGTTTTAGAACACATTATTTACTTTGCCTCATCCAAGATTACGAAATGCAAAAAAATGGCTACTCATTCGGTATGACGTTTTTGCAACCTCACAGCCTCACAGATTTCACCAAAGGTTCTGCAAATCTCAGAATACATAATTTGCGTTGACATTTCTGACTCTTTCAGAGACTCTGAAATTGAAAAAACGACATATCAGATAACTTAGCCATTTTTTGTATTTCGTAGTATTAGATAAGCCAAAGTGAAAAGAGTTTCAGACTGTTAGAACACATTTTAGTGTGGCATTTTTGGGAGGGGCCAAATCTGATTGATTTTTTTTAGCTATTAGTGGCTGAAAGTTTTGCAAAGAACCATTTAGAACAAAGATACGCAACATCAAGACGGCTGGATTTTATGCCCAAAAAATGAAAATGATGAAACGTGCTTGAACATGGGATAGGGTGAGGAGGGCAATGGAATGGGTGAAACCCCTCCCTTCACCCAATCCCTCCAGCCCCCTTAATTCATGGCAAAGTTACTCAATTTAAAATTCGATTTTCACAACAACAGATAGCAACGACAAACCAGTCAGTCATCATGAATCAAAATACAGTGTTTTAGTTATTGGTGTTGTCATCATAGATGTTTGTTTTAGTAAGATTTCTTATGTCCAATTTATTTTACAATATTAGATTTAGTGATATTTCCATAGGATAGTGTGTTGACACTATCTAAGATAAGTGATAGTTTGTGTTGTGTTATCATTAACTAGCACGGTGGCCGTCGCAAATGCAAGGGCAACCTCTAGAATTTTCCAAAAAAAATATTTGGGTTTCATACATATTTATTGTGAACAATTATAAATATGATAATTCTATTACCCATAAATAGTACGTTGAATAAAATATTATATATTAAGAAAACATCTGAAATAATCTTTAATTGGTGCTTAAATGATTATTTTGTTACATTGAGTAAGATTATGGTTTTGTCGATATTAGCCTTTTTTAGAGTTTAAAATATATATGCCGAAGTCTAAATAATCTTACAATATATTAGATTTATGTATACTTACTGAGATCTACCCATCATGATCTACTATAATAAATATCCATCGGATTAATGGGTGAGCCGATGTTACAGTTAGAAAGATATATCAGTTCTTAAAAGTTAATAGCAAGGTATATGTACATGTATGAAAACTATTTGTTGTGGCATAGAGGCTAAATATTATTTATTTATTTTTGAATTTCTAGCCTATAATTTTTATGTTGTTATCTACAAATCAACAAATAATTGACAATAACACTAACTTGTACGGATATGGAGAACAACTCAACATACTTGGTCCTACCCCCTTGAAAATTTGGGTTTGTATACATTTGCTTGCATACGTATACTAATTGGACCATGGTTCAATGTTTTACTATCACAGCAGTAAGACGTGCATCCACGAGAAAAATGGTCAATAAACGGAGTTTCAGATATTTGTATCTCCTGTTATATTTTGTGCTAAAATTACAGATGTAGTTATCCTAAAAACCAGCCTGTGACTGAAAGGTTAGTAGTGTGGTTGTACCCAAGGTGATCAAAACCTAGATTTGACGTCATGTGTCTTGTTAAGATAGAATAATATTTCAATGGAGGGATCCTTATGTCAGTATTGATCTCTCTCTCTCTCTCAAAAGAACAACACGTGCAAAGATGAGAAAAATAAATAAATCATCTTTCAAATATTTGTATGTATATATTTTTCCCTTTTGTGCACGAAGTAGTATTGTCGTTGTCCATGTGTGTTCCTTGGTATATGATTTCCATTTTTTGCCCAAATGTCTTTTTCGTGCAATTCCTTGAGACATCACATCGAACAATTTTTCTGCTACAACATGATTTTCTTTTTTATTTCTTAAAAAAGGTACCACACAATTTACTATCCATTTTTGTATTTCACCTGGGCTCTTTTTTTAAAATGGAACATGGACTCTTTTGCAGCCGGCTGGAATACACGGATTACCCCTACTTTGCATGATTGTAAAGTCTTAAACTGTTACCAAATCATATCAGTAAATTGCAAATCACCGTGAACTAAATGATTGAACATGCCTGCAAATTAAATTCTAGTGTTAAATTATAGATCCAACAATTAATATAATTTGGGTTTTGTGGATAAACATAGTGCCTCAGTCGGATGTTTGAGTTTGTGTAGATTTTCCTTTATGTCTATAATGTTTTTAGTTATACAAGTTTTATGGCGGTTGGCATTTTTAATTCAAGTTTTATGGAGGTTGGCATTTTAATAGCCGTTCATTCGCTTCGATTCAACGGTATCAAAATAGGCAGTACCAGACTGACGATACCAACGGTACTGAAGGTGTGGGACCATTACCAAATTATATGGGACCTAATACCTGTAATATTTTTATAATGAGAATTTCTATCCGATCAATGCTCACGTAGAAGTACTGGCAGGTTTTAATTGGCAAAAATCAATTTCTGGTCAAGAATCGATCTAGGGACCTCAAGGGTCAAGAATTTATATCCGATCAATGCTCCACGGTACCGGACGGTACCACGGGTACCGTCCCAATCACCGTAAAAGAGCTCTTTTAGTTAACGTGTAGTGACATATTGATTTTGATACTTGCGAGGTATATATAATCTCGAATGAAAAGAGGATTGATCAGATGGTGGTTGGATGATTTGTTGTTTTTTAGAAATTCTCATATATATATATATATATATATATCTTTTCTTGTCTTATTGTGATTGTAATATAGTATAATATAGTATAGATCATGTCGCTAATTTTTAGATGATAATTCATCATGGAGAAGTATCTCGATTTTATCTAGTTACTGGTTTACATTATAGGTAATCAAATGTTCATGGTTTATCTAGTTAAAATTAAAATTGTGAAGATTTACATGTCTAGTGTCAGTGAACTTTCATCAGAGTGTTAATGTATACTGAGTTTACATTATATTTTTATGTCCTTTTTTATTTTTTGTACTCAAATTAAAAGTCTAGTGTCTTGTGATGATTTTCGTATGCTGAACCATGTACATTTTCCAAAAAAAAAAAAATCCGTTTACATGTAACTTTTTACCACGTTCTAAATTTACCACGTTCTAGCTAGCTAGCCAGCTAGCGCACGGAAGATTTCATTTATTTTGAACTGACTCGACATTCCGATGGAAAGATATGTATATTTAGGCTAATTGCTTTCTGATGTCCGATTAATTACAGAATTTCTGCGAAAGAAAAAAATTCAGTGGGCCAAGTATGTCGATACTAAGGCACATGGCCTTTACTTGCTCGTGAGGAGCTGAGCCAATCTAATCTCTAAATCGCTTGGACGTGCTATTTTTTTTCAGTGGGCCACGTATATTGATTTTTTTTTTGCGAATCAGGAACTTTATTGATTAACTGGTGGAATTACAATCTTTACATAGGATTTGTTCTAAGAAGGGTGGTTTATAATTGACCCACAAACATCTCCTTCTAGAACTACTAGCCCTCTTAGCACACGCATGAGCAGCCTCATTTGCTTGGCGTCCAGTATGCAACGAAATACTAGTAATGACCCCACTTAGCTCCTTTATCTCCTGGCATAAGCATGTAATCTCCGATCTACCGCCTCCAGGGTCTTCCATAAAGTTAAGCACCTCTTTAGCATCCGTCTTAATGTCCACTGCTGAGAAATGTCGATCTGCCGCTAAACGGACAACATCCCGCACCGCTCTCGCCTCCATTATCAGCGGCCTAGCCACATCGTCATACCACATTGCTTGAGCAAGAAGGAGCTCACCTGCATGATCTCTAATCACCATAGCCGTGGAACCCTCACGAGTCTCCACACTGAAGCTCGCGTCGACATTAATTTTTAGTCTCCCAGTTTCAGGTTTTCGCCAAGAGGGAGTCACTATCGTTGGCTGTGGCTTCTTCTTTCTACCAAGTTGCGCTAGATCAAACGTCAACTCTGTAACCCAGCGGACCGAGGACATCACAGAGCGCCCTCCATCTCCATGCCAGACGGCATTCCGCTCATTCCATACGGCCCAACACCCACACAGGATAATGCAAGCTTCCTCCATGGAGACACGCGAGCCCGAAATCAGGTCGGTGGCCCAGGTCGTGGGGTGAAGCGTTGGTATCTTGACAGCAGCTACTTTTTTCAGTTCTTCCCAAAAGATGCGAGCCCAAGTGCATTCAAAAAATGCATGGAAAATAGTCTCATGTTCACCACCGCATGTTTTGCAAAACGAGATTTCTTCCATGTGTCTCTGATTCAGAACTTGACGGCTGGGTATAAAGCCCTTTATCACACGCCACCAAAAGGTACGTACCTTAGGTGGTACTTGTAGAGACCATAGACTTCTCCAGATGTGGTCATTCTGTACTGTCGAGCTTGAAGCTAGGTCGTTTTGCCTTTTTGTAGCTGCCAGCTTCCTGTAGCAAGACCGAACAGAAAAATAACCCCTTTTCTCAAGTGACCAGGCCCAAAAATCTTCAGTAAAATTCCCCACAGGGATGCCCCGGATAGCTGCTACATCAGTAGGAATAAAATTCGCTGCTAGTTTCTGTTGATTCCAGCATGGAATCGATTCATCAATCAACTCACTTACCAACACAGCTTGTGCTTCCTGTTTCCTTATAAGAGGCTTCATGTTAAAATTCCCAGGGACCCAAAGATCGTCCCAGATTCGGATTGAAGAACCATCACCAGGTCGTTTGATATGACCCAGCTTTAATGCTTCCCTTCCATGTAGAATTGCGTTCCACACATGTGATGCATTCCTTTTCCTTGTGGCCGAAATAAAATCACGGTCATGGTAACATTTTCCACGGAGGACACGAGCACACAAAGAGTCAGGGTTCGAAATAAGCCTCCAACCTTGCTTGGCCAGCATAGACTAGTTAAATAGTTGGAAATCTCGAAAACCCATACCTCCTGCCGATTTTGGAATTGCAATATCTTTCCATTTCTTCCAATGAATCTTCCTCTTGTTCTCATCACCACCCCACCAAAATCTCGCAACACAATTAGTAATCTTCTTGCATAACTTCTTCGATAAACGGAAGCAGCTCATCGAGTACGTAGGGATAGCTTGACAAATTGATTTTACAAGTGTCTCCCTAGCCGCACTGCTAAGAGTTTTTGGAGTCCAACCTCGAGCAAGCTTCTTAATCCGGGTAAGGATGTGCTCGAATTCCTCATCATTTGATCTTCCTAGGGATGTCGGTAAGCCAAAATACTTCTCTATTTTAGCTTCAGTTGAAATACCCGAAGCAGAACACCTGTGACCCCCGCGTCGTCTCCTTGAAGGCGGCTCGGGCGGAATCGTAGACTCCCCAGCCGCCGCCACCCCCTAACCCCACCACCCCCTCGCCGCCGACCGGAGGAAGCTGGCCAGGCACAACCCTAGGCGGCGGATGGCGGCGGCGAGGTGCTGCTCTCCTGGCGTTCTCCTTTTGAAGCAGTTCGGCGTCATTTGGGGGAGGTTTGGCGGTGAGTCTCGGTGGCCGCGGCAGGCGGCACGGCGGCCGCGGCGTGCGGCGAGGAGGAAGGGGCGCTGGGCGCAGAGGCGCGGGTCTGTCGTCCCGGGCGCGCGGGGGCCGCATCTGGGCCCCGGGCGGGCCGCATCTGGGCTATGCGAGGGCCAGAGGTCGGCGCGGATGTGTCGGCGTGAAGGCATTGCGGAGCTGTGGGGCACGACGACGGCGGCGCTGCGGACACGAGGAAGGAGCGCGGCATCCGCGCTGCTGGAGGCTTGCCACGGGCGGGCCCCATCTGGGCTTGCAGCGGGCCGTCGTGGATGTGCGGCCTGCCGACGCCATGGTGTTGCAGGGGAGGTCGGGCGAGCCGCCGGCGCCGTGTGTTTGCGGTGGGCGTGAGTTGCTGGCCCGTGCGTGGAGGTGGGCAGTGCGTGGAGTTGGCCAGGGCAGGCAGAGGAGGCCGAGGCGGCGGGGAGGAGAAGCTGGGCTGCAGGCTGTTTGTCGGGGAGGTCGGGGCGCTTGTCGTCCTGCCTCGTTCGGCCGTGGCGTGCTCCGGGGAAGAGGAGGCCGGGGCGGCGGCCCCGGACAGTGGCTACTTCGGCGGAGCGGCTGAAGCGGGCATGGCAGCGGCCGTGGAAGGTGGTGCCGCGGCTGCTGCGACATGCGGTGGAGCTCGGTGGTTGACGACACGGCCGGGATGCCATCCTGCTGCTCCCGAAGCTTTGCGGTCGGGTTGAACTCCGGGCGAAAGCTCGCATGGACCTCGGTCTGTGCCGACGACGGCGGCGCCCTCGGGCGTCGTTCCCTTTCTTGTTTGCGTCGTCGTGGAGCTTTTCGACCTCGTCTAACGCGTGGTGGTTCCAAATTCTCCGGGTGAAAACCTTAGCTCCTTCGTGAGCGGGCGGCGGTGACGGTCTCGTCACTACCTTGTTGGAGGCGCCGCTTTGGAGCCCTTGGCCAGCGCGGTGCAACGGTTTCGCGGCGGATGTGCAGAATGGCGTGTGGTCGTGGGCGGTGGATGTCGGGGCGACGGCTCCTGAAGGTGGTGGTGCGTCGAGGCGGCGGCCTCGAACTCCCACGCTACGACGGTTCTATGAGGCAGAGCCGTTGTCTAGCGGGGGTCTGGGTGGCGACCTGGATGGAGACTGCGCGGGCAGAGGGTTCGTCGACCTGACTGGATCATCTTCGGGCAATGCGAAGGTCGATCTGGTTGCTTCTCCGGGGCGGCGGCCCCGGTACTTGGTGGTTTTGGTGGCAACCTGGATGAAAACTGCGGGGGCAGAGGGTTCGTCGACCATGACTGGATCGCTTTCGGGCAATGCGAAGGTCGATCTGGTTGTTACGCTGGGGCGGCGGCCCCGGAGCGGGTGGTGTGTATTGTGTCGTTTGTCGACTTGGATCGTGTGGACGACGGGTCGCTTCGTTTGTGTCATTCTTTTGTACAGATTGTATGGTTTTTGGACCCGGTTTCCCTTATAAACTGGGTCAATTCTTTCTATCTATTCGAGCGGTGGTACGACCACCTTGTCCTAAAAAAAAAATACCCGAAGCTATATGTACTATGTCCTTTACCTCAGTTTGACAGTTACCACTGAAAAATATTGCTGATTTACTCTTATTGACCATCTGACCAGACCCTCTATGATAAGTCTATGGCCGAGGCTTGAGTAAATACCAGGCAATCGTCGGCGAATAGCAGATGAGATACCCACGGGCGTGTATACCCACTCTGATCCCACGTGCCAAAAAGGTTTGCCCGGTAGATCTTAGTAGAGCACTTAACCCTTCAGCACAAAGTAAGAATAGATAAGGGGAGATTGAATCCCCTTGCCTAATGCCCCTCGTCGGTTCAAAATAATCCGAAAAACTGTCACTAACTCTGACCGAGAAAGACACTGATTCCACACATTTCATCACCAAATTGATCCACATTGCTCAAAAAATCCCAGTTTTGCCATGATTGCACACAAATAGGACCACTCAACTCTATCATAGTTCGGTCAATCTAGCTAGCTGTAGGACGGCTTACAATATTGATCCACCAAAAATAAGTTCTGCGTGTTAAACCGAACTGTACATGTACGTGTTATGACTTTTTAATTAAATTGTGTCCGTGACTTTTAGATCTAACCATCAAAATAATTTTGATGATGTGGATTAGTCATGGTGTCTTCTTTTAAAAACCAGTTATATTGTTTATAGTATATAATAGAACATAGATAGATTTTTTAGATAAAGAGTATATATTAGTATCGCGAAGATACCAAATACACCCAGCCTCTGCAACAACGTAATAACCGAAGGTATTACGGATGCACACAGCCAAAAGACAATAAGAAGAAGAAACTAAAAAAGAAAAGTCCCGCTGCAGAGTTACAGTCCTTGTAGCAGCAGCACAACCACCACCAAAACAACACATGATGTCCAATCTCTCCAAAAGCAACGCCTTCAAGAAGGAAACAGTGCACACGCGTCGTCATCGCCCGATCGAGCTCTTGGGTTTTCACCCTGGAGATAGTCCCCGCTCTCAAAACAATGTCTTCAAGAAGGCCATTGCTAGGTACAACCAATTAAGGCCAGACCTTAGATTTTCACCCAGAAAGGTAGAATTTTGAACTTCACCTGTGTTGTCACCCCCACTTCCATACCGCTGCATACGAGTACTGAAGCTCCAAGCAAGTTCCTTATCACCACCAAGAGTCAAATCACCGTTCCTACTCCTCCGATCTCGGCTTTCATGACATTCTCCGCCTTTGACTTCATCCAAGATGGCAACAGATAGCAGAGCTTCATACCGCTTGCTCCTTAACGGAGAATCGTGGGCACGACCGAATCCCACCGATCCAGCAATCTCCAGGCTTGAGATGCCCAATGGAGTATGCCGCCGGAGCCTTCCGAAACCCAACACTCCGGCCAGATCAAGGAGGACATGCGTCAGGTAGATCTTCATCTTGACACAAGAGGAACGCTAGGAACACCGCCTTTTATTGGGCAGATCGGCAGGCCCCCACGCCGCCGCACGCCGGCCGATCCCCTCCGGCGGAAGAGGAGGCACGACAACGAAGAACCACGCGCGTGCGCCGTCCCGAACAGATGTCCATGGCGCCGCCGCAAGGCCGAACACAAGCATCGCACCGCCTTCCCACGCACCTCCGGGTGACCGCCGGCCGCACCGAAGACGGTTCTAGGCGGGAGCCTAGAACCTACAGCCACCGCCCCACCTCACGCGCAGGCGCCTACGGGAGGTCGAAGAACACTCCGTGCAAACACCACACCCGAGGGAACGCCGCCGCCGCAGACCGGGATCCGCTGCCGCAAAGCCCCCCAGCACCATCCGGCACTGGGCCCGCAGCCACCGCGGCCCTCGCCGGCGGCAGCGGCGGTAGGGAAGGTCGCCGGCCCTAGGTTTTTGGTGGCTGGGGATTCGCCCCGGTGCCGCCTCGGGGGGCAGCACGGGAGAGCGGAGGGGAGGGATGGGGGGAGGGCGGCGAGCGAGAGAAGGCCGGCGGCGGGACTCGGGCGGCGACGGTGGCTGGGTTCGATGGGTTTCGCTGTGAATCCTCAGAACATAGATAGATAAAAGATTGTGTGCTACAAAGATAATAATACGTGGCATGGACACAGAGCCATTGAGAGCTGCCTGCGAGTAGGGCCATCCACTAGCGGAGTTTTTTTTTGGTTGAACATAATATTTGGTGGCATTGAAAGTCTTTTTTATAAGCTTGCATACAAGGTTATACTCCATGCAAATTTCAAATAGTTGGGTGAGCCCCTATGCCCCTGGGACCACCATATGCTACTAGAGGGTCATTTAGGAACCACATCTAGAAGGGGACGTGGACTTTTCGCATATGGAGACAAGCGAGGATGGAATCCAACGGTTCGTGGTGGCTTCGCAATTCGGAAACAAAGCAGTTTTAATGAGTTGGAAAAGCAGCCTTAAATAAAAATACATGTGTATACAAGGAGTAATACGCTGTCATTTAAGATGGGCATGCATGCTGAGCAATAAAGAGCATTTAATACCATTACGATTCTTTGACTTTCTCGTGCAAGCATGCATGGCTAAGTGACTGTTTAACATGTAAACTAATTTATGTATTAGAGTGATGGTCATTAGGCACACTTTCGTATAAAAAATGCTGAATTTGTTTTTCTGGACATTTTAAAAATCTGAAAAATTTTCAATTCTTAAAATGTTTTCAATGTTCTAAATGTTTGAACATTTTAAGAAAATATTTAAGTAGAATTTTTTTCTTCTAAATATGTGAAATTTCCAAAAATAAATAAATATTAATATTTATTAAAATTTGAACAATTTTAAATATGAATAGGTTAAAACTGAAAAATATGACATATTGTAAATTTAAAATGTGACATATAGTTAAATATTTTCTAAATATCTCCAATTTTTTTTTAAAAAATTAAATATTTAATAAGAAAAACAAAAAATTGAATTTTTATAAATATGTAAATTTATGAAAAAAATAAATATTTAATCGGAATATTTAGGAAACTTATAAATATTTAATTGGAAAAATATTTGAATTTTTTTATGACAAATTGTAAAATTTATATTTTCTAAATATCTAAAATTTCAAAAAAAGTAAAAATTAGTATTTATTAAAATTGTAACATTTTTTAATCTGAATATTTGTTTTTGAAAGAAATGCGGTAGGGGAAGCCCCTACAACGTTTTTTAATAAGAACTCAAATCTGCGTCCGCGAGGACTTGAACCTGGGTGGCTGGGTTGTACATCCGCTTCCCTAACCAAGTGAGCTGGGCTCATAGTAGTTATAAAAATTTAGTTGGAAAATAATTGAAAAATATTTAATATTTATTAAAATATTTTTGAAATTTGAACTTTTTAAAATATGAATATTTACCTAGTGTTTAGAAAATGTTAATTGGAAAAAAATTGAAAAAATTATGACATATTGTAAAATTAAATATTTTCTAAAATCTAAATTTCTGAAAAAATTAAATATTGAATATTTTAAAAATTTGAATAGTTTTCATTTAAGAAAACCTGGTTTTTTCAATTTTCTGAAACATTTATTTATATTCATCAAAATTTGTTTTAAAAATTGAATTTTACAGAAATGTCATACAGTAAACGTTGGTCAAAATATTATTATGATAAAAAAGTTTGAGCCACAAATGTTTGAGATTTGCGTATTTTTGACATACAAAAATGTTGCTTTTGTCTACAAAAATAAACATTTATATGAGAAGTATCAAGTAGAAAACCTCCGTGTGAAAAGGTTAAGTGAAATCACATGTGTTTGCTTAACTTTGATTGGAGAGGGTTTGTTTAATTTAATATAGCTGGTTAGTGTATGCGTTGCATTTATTGAGCATGATGCATGCGTAGCATTTATTGAGCTCGATGTCAGCAGGTGGGGGACCGTGTCTTTTATACAATAGAAATACAAAACTAGTATATAAAAAATACACCATATTAAAAGGCATGTGGTTAGGTTGAGCAATCATGAATGTGGGTGCCCATGTGAAGGCAACGGTGAGATTCATGGGGCCAGCGTCGCCGGGTTCTCTTGAGCATTTTCGATCTAGAAGGGCCCTATCTATAGATATTAAAGGGATAAACAGTGCTATATCTACCAAGTTGTTTGCTAAATATACATGATCTAAAGCACTCCACCAAGTGTAGTAGATATTATACGCTGCCATGGAAAATTATATATATAAACAACCTATGGGATACGCTTAAATGAATTGTGGAATATGTTTTTTTATAATGGTGAATATAAATTATGAAAACCATTATTATTAAAATCAGGCGAGCCCTCATGACAGCCCACTACCATAACTAGCCATCCTTTGAGGAGCTTCATTATCTTCCCCGCCAATACTTTCAATTATGTCCCCTTGCAGTTTCATGAGCATCGTTTTGATATCCTTAATCACTCCAGAAAACAAGAAATGCTCCACAACATGCCAAACTAAACAAAAACCAGTTTCATGTTATCACTATAAATATTTCTATAATACAACTATATAAAAAAATATGTACCTTAATTAACATACATTGTCATGTTTACGTTGTCAATTCTGCTAGTGATACCGAAAAAACATTTATATGGTTAATAAAATAAGATATATTTCAGTTAGAAGATAAGTTATGAGAAAGTAAAAAATACATATGAAATTTAAATTTGACTTGTTATAGCATAAAAATGTATTCCCCGCCCGTTCATGTATGTTGCAACCAAACACTCTTCTGTAGCAATGATGGTGATTATCAGCAAGGGGGTGGTCCAACTGTTGGGTTGGACGCGCGGTGGATTGCATGACAATGGAGTAGTTGTGACATGCCAAGTATAGACTAAAGGCATGAAACGTCTTGTGTACGGATTACTTTGTATAGACAAGATATAAGACTAGCAAATTCTTTGAACGATGTTTAAAATATAGTAAACTTTAAATCACTACGCTCTCCCCAAATTCCTCTCAAAACCATAGCAATCGCCGATTTGATTTGCAAGGATCCTCTTGGGGTCTCACAACGAATCCTAAAGTGCAATAATGCATTTGTAGACATTAGACAATGGCATGAAGGCCTAAGCTCAGTGGGTGTGTGTGGGGGGGGGGGGGGGGGGGGGGTGATCTTACTACAAGGAAAATGGCTATAGGTGGAACCACTTTCTGTGGCGCACCAAAATAGCCATGCGCCACAGAAAATATTCAGTGGCGCACCAGAAGGCATGCGCCACAGAATTCTGCGACTTTCTGTGGCGCATCCTTTGCCAATGCGCCACTAAATGATAGCTTTCTGTGGTGCATGAAGCCGCATGCGCCACAGAAATATGGTGGGGCCCGCCACCCATGATTGGCTTTTAACTTTCTGTGACTTTCTGTGGCGCATCTGACCACATGCGCCACAGAAATGTGACTTTTCTGTGGCGCATATGGCCACATGCGCCACATAAAGCACCATTTCTATGGCACATATGACCACATGCGCCACAGAAATGTGATGTTTCTGTGGCGCATATGGGCAGATGCGCCACAATTTTTTTTGGGGCTGGATTCAATTTTGAATCCCGACGGCGCCCCCCTTCTCCCTCTCTTTTCTCCTTCTCTCCTCTCATTTACTCCTCCTCTCCTCCACTTCTCCTCTCCCCTTCTCCTCCCTCCTCCTTCTCAACTCATATTTACCCTTCTCCTCCTCCTCCTCCTCCTCCACCTCCACCTCCGGCGACCTCCTCCACCACCCGGCGACCTCCTCCTCCTCCACCACCTCCGGTGACCCCCTCTTCCTCCACCACCTCCGGTGACAACTTCCTCCTCCTCCTCCTCCTCCGCCACCTCTGGCGACATCCTCCTCCTCCTCCACCATCTCCGGCGACCCCCATCCTCCACCCACCCACCTCCGGTGACTCCCTCCTCCACCCACCTCCGGCCAAGCCACCTACGGCCATGGCCACGGGCACCACGGCCTCCGACGAGCTCTGACGAAATTCCGGCGGTGCTAGATCCAGATCTAGATCTGGCCGCCTTTTTTTTTTTAAATTCAAAAAAACAATTCTGTGGCGCATGTCTGTGGGATGCACCACTGAAATATTTCTGTGGCGCATGGTGATGGGTGCGCCACAGAATTTTGGTCTTTCTGTGGCGCATATGGGCGTGCGCCATAGAATTGCAATTTAGTGGCGAGATATCTGTGACGCACCACCCATGTGCGCCACAGAACACTGAAAACGGTGCGCCACTAATGACATTTTCCCTAGTAGTGTCTCAGGTGTCTCGGTAAGGATAGTCGTGTGGATCGATGCCGCTAGAGGCAAGAAGGGTTTTAGTGGACACATGATATACCATGATCTTAGAAAGGACACAGTAAAGATCCCTCTTTGAGATCATAGACACGACCCCCGAGCCGCAGTCTAACCGCTTTTTTTTAGAGAGAGAAGTCTAACAGCTTTGGTGGTCTACATGACAACGTTTGCATCACCGAGGAAAATATTATAAGTGTGAGTGACCTGTTGATAACTTCCAAGTCTAGGTGATAGTTTTAGCACCTTTCAGTGTGGTAGTATGGAGTGTCGAACCGCACTAGCATAATGCTCCCGTTATTTTCGGGAAAATAAAAAATATAATTTTTTTTCAAAAAATTCCGAAAAAATCTAAGGCAAAGATGAGTATGGTACGTCCGCCCGTGATTATTTTCGTAACGAAATGACATCGTGGCCGCCCATTTGTCTTTTTTGCACAGGGCGGCCACGATGTCATTTCGTTACGAAAAAAATCACGGGCGTGCGTACCATACTCATGTTTGCCTGTGATTGTTTTCGGAATTTTTTGAAAAGTTTTTTTTTATTTTCCCGAAAATAACAGGAGCATATGAGCTCGGGTGCCATTATGAATTTCCGCTTTATCCTCTCAATTTATATATGTTACTTATATTACATAAACTAATAATTGATTAAGTGAAGCAAACAACGTAAAAGATGAGTCTGTTCCAGCAGTTACAGTTATTTCAGCGTCAACTGTACACACTTATTACCCTTCTCATTGTGTCGACACTCCTTACTTATTGAGACAGTCTATACATATCCCGTACTCTTGTGATATTACGGCAACGCGATTCTTTGCTGAAAGGAATCTGGGGCAAATTTTGATGCCGAATATTATTTCATCACCTGTATTCTTTTGTGCTCAATGAAGATGTCCAATCCAGCATATGATTACTGACATAATAGTTTCCATCGACCCTGTCAAATGAGTCTTTTAAGGAGCTTGTTTTTCTCCAACTTTTTGTTCGAAATATTCAGTATGAAAATTCTAATGATATTTGGAGATATGCATGGGGCGATTTTCTCTGTCTTCAAGACCCGGTGCACGAATCTCCTTATTTCAGCTGGCTCTAGGACTCATGTTGCCAGATAAAACACCTAGCGTCTTATCCATAACAATGGACTAAATACCAGAGAGCTTTTAAAGAGAAACACTTCTTCATCCCTAATTTCAGCTCCATCAAAGGGACATCCATTTTTCCACAGTACTTTCGCTAATTGGTGTTGGTCATCCTTCGCTCTGGATCAATTATCCCACCCTCGGATATCCATATCTGTCGTTCAGTCTTTCAAATATTTCTTTAAGCAACCTTTCTTACATGGAGTTTCTAATTTAGCTTTATGGGCCATCTGGACAACTAGAAATGATATATTTTCAAAGAAATCTGGGCCAATCTTCTTTGGTGCAAGAGGAAGTTCAATGAGGAGCCGGAATAGATTATTCTTAGGGCCAACAAGAAGAATCTGGTTTCCTTAGATCCTTGGTGCAAAAGTTCAATTAGCTAACACATGTATTGAGTTTTTTTCCTTTATTGCTGTAAATATTTTACCCACAGTTCAACAAATATAACCAGCAGAGTCTTGCAGTTCTTCTCACAAATGGTGGAATATTTTGGGAGGAGACATCAAGGTTTTTGTTTTGTTTTGAGAGAGCGACATCATGGTTTCTTGTGAGCGTGGATGTGGATTTAAATTTAACAAAAAACCATGCCACAGAAAATTTCATGCCTGCAAGTTTTGTAGACCGGTCCAGGATGCGTGATTTGTTTGGTCTCGGCTGAGAATACACCCATGTCAGCTTCCACTTGTTAGGCCCGTTTGCATTAGGGCCATTATTTGTCCCTGGAATATCAGTGGTGGTGCTCTTGCCGATGTTGCTTGATTAATTTAATGGCTGCGTGCGTGCACAAAGCCTTGGCATTGCGGCTCAAAATTAAAAAGGGAGAACCTTCGGTGGTATTCACAGGTATGTGGTTTGGTGTTTTCGGCGTGGTTCTACGGCTGCCTTCAGAAAAGTACAAGATTGTGTCATGGATGAAGAAAGAGCTTGAAGATCTCATAGATTTGCTCGTCTTTTTAGTTTTGTTTTTGTAATCGATGTAATCGTGTACTCTTTGTCGGTTTAATATATGTGGAAAAATTCAAAAAAAAAAAAACAGAGGACGAGATATCAACATGAATCTCAAAAAAAAAGGACGAGATGCAGGTTACCGTCCAAGAACATTGGGACTTCTAGTGAGTGTCCGATATGCCATCAAGGCCTGAGGATATTCGGCACTTGCTGTTTTTATGCCCTATAGCTATGGAGATGTGGCAATCTCTCGGGTTGTCGGCGGACATCACAGAAGCGACACACGCGGATCGAGCTGGATCAGCTATTCTAGAGTTCCTGCTTCGACGACAAGAGTGCTCCATTCCGGGTCTTGAAAATGTTGGTCTGAAGGAAACTATTTCGACTACTTGCTGGTATATTTGGTGGATACGGAGGAGATGCACTCACCAGGAATCTGTCCCCCCTATGTCCCGATGCAAAGTTTCTATTCTGTCTATGGTTGCTAATTCTGCAAAATCAACAAGAGCAACGGTGAGTAGCAGCGGAACGAAGTGGACAAGACCAGGACCACGTCAGGTGAAGCTCAATGTGGATGCATCATTCCACTCAGACACAATGTCAGGGTCGACCGGAGCAATACTTCGTGACTATCAGGGTCAATTCATTGCTGCTTCTTGCGATTTTCTCCCAAACATTGCTTCGGCTGCTATGGCCGAAACCGCAACAATGAAAGAAGGACTTGTGTTAGCTTGCAGGATGGGGTGCAACTCAATCATAGCTGAGTCAGACTCAACTGAAACAATTGATGCTTGCACTGGATCGGACACTTGGTGGAATGAGACGGCAGCTATTTATGCAGACATTGTTGACCTGGCAACCAATATTGGAGCTGTCCAATTCAAACATATTTCGAGAGAAGCAAATGAGGTGGCACATGAGATAGGCTAGGATGTGTTTTAATGATAAATCTCAATGTAATTGGGACGATGAGACCCCTAGCATTTGTCATGAGTAGATTCATAAACGATGTAACGAATGTTGATTAGAAGCAGCAAGTTTCAGACGCACTCTTTTCGTTTCAGGGTAGATAAGGGGGCTGAAAGGTTTTTAATAAGCCGGCTTGCTAGCTTAATATATGGGGAGGTTTAAGATAAAAATAAAATAAAGGTTCATGTGACGCTGTAGAAACATGAAGCATGTTACTTTTTGCGGTCTCGGTCAGAAATCAGAACCGTCAAACTCCTAACCCTCTCTGAAACGGAAGAAGAAGAAGGAGGGGCAAAAAAAACCTAACCGTCATGAAATCGCAAACATATATCGCAACCAAAATAATCAGGTTAATTCCTGTGCTACTTTCGGAGTTCAGCTGGTGCTACAACCTGAGCCACTCCCACCCATCGATGAAGCTGAGCGATATGAATGGCTTGGCCTCCTCGTCGGTGAGCTCCCTGGACCAGTCCACCCTGCCGGCGTAGTTGGCCCCCGGCCCCGTGCACTTGTACTGCCCGTAGAACACCGTCCTGCAAGCACCGCCGCTCGTCAGTCAGTCGTCATATAGACATCCATGGACAAACACTAACCAAACCATAGCTTGGTGCATGGCGCGGGCGGCGGCGCTGGGCCGGCCGGCGACGTACGTACATCTCGCGCGTGGGGTCGCCCCAGTTGTACCAGCCGCGGGGGATGATGATGTTGTCCATGTAGGTGTAGGCGAAGACGACGCGGGAGAAGGTGCCCCAGGCCCGGCCCAGATAGAGCGCGCCGGAGCCCGTGACGCGGCAGTTGAGGAACGAGAAGCCCGTGTCGTCTAGCAGGCTCTTCCGGTTCTGGGCCGTAAGTGCGCCGTACTGAGGCGCCACCGCGTGCACGTGGCAGCCCTGCAACCATGGTGATCATGTTAGCTAGCGTGGCACGAATGGACGAACTTGCAAAGCGTAATTAACATGCATATAGGCTACAAGTGGTGATTGGTGTCTTGCCAAAATTGCCGTGTAATGTAGTGAGGATTGATTGGCTACCGAATTATTGTGTCTGCCAACAGGTAGGGTCTCCCAAGTAGGGACTTCCGACCAAGAAAATCCTACTAAGGGTATGTCATATCTAAGTCGTCTGAGTTTTTGCATGTCTAAGTTAATTTCTAAGTGCAATTTTGGTTATGTGAAAAGATCAAGTTTTCACTAAACTAAACATACACTCGAGTGGATCTGGACATAGAAATATCTCAGAGAATTAGGATTAGTAAATCGGATATATCGATCGACTTACACGACTTACACGTAGATGTAGCCATGTATATGCATTGTACCCTAAAAGAAATAGCCAAACCGCAATACCTATGTACCTGAATTCTTAGCACCACCATTCTTTAGCATTTTTTCTTTACAACAACCGCAAACTATCAGTTTGGTAGGTCGGTATTTTCCAAACTAAAGTATTTCAAAACCAAAGTATTCCAACGTCTAGCAAACAAATAGTATAGTTTTTCTCTCCTTTATCAGTTTCGACAAAAGAGGGTCAGTCCTCTTTTATCAGTTTAGAAACCGAAGTTTTCTGTATATGCCAAACGGAGCCTAAACCGTAGCTGTTTTTCTAAACTAATATAAAAAGACCGAGAGGGCGGAGATTCGGATCATCTCAGACGTACAACACGCATATCGTACGGTCCACGGTGATCTAATGTTTAACGCTAAACACGTTTAGCGCAAACGCCTCCCACGAAGTGACGCAGGGAAGGAAACCGCCGACAACACCCACGACTTCGGTAATCTTTCCCGAAATAGCCATCGCTGCGCTGCACCCCCGGCCGCCGCCACGCGACCCCGCGCTGTCCTGCACGCTGCGGCCGCTTCCGGCTTCACCGCTCCGCGACCTCCATGACACCGCCGATCTTGCCACCATCTCCCCGCAGCCACCTGCTGGCTGGAGGCGGCCATTCCCTGCGCCGGATCCGCGCCGGAGACACCTCCCTCGCCGCCATCGCGGTCTCGGCACCATCCACTGTCCGCTCGCCTCGGACTTCGCTGCAGTCAAGCTCGACCCCATCACTACTCCTTCTCCCTCGCGTCCCACGGCCGCCGTCCCGGAGCGCCGCGCCACGCTTCTCCCACTCCCTCGCCTCGAGCGCCGTGCCTCTCCCGCTCCCCCTCCGAGCGCGGCCTCGCGCCGCCCCAACTCGCACTGCCCGCCGCAGCCAAAATTTCGTCTCCCTCTCCGTTGCGCCCGTGTTCCTGGCGACATCCAAGCGCCGCATCTGCTTGCCATCGACGAACTACCTCCAGGATCTCCGCTGACTACGACGACCGGCCTAAAGGGAGCACGGCCGCCTGCGATTAACTGCATCCAGGGTGCACCTCCGCCTGCCCTAACCCCCTGCCGCTCTTCTACACCTGCCGCCAAAATTTCGTCTTCCTCTCCATTGTAAGTAGTCTTAGAAGCTCACAACTTCAGATTTTGTTCGCCTGTGTGTAGAGGACTGCATTTTTGTTTCAGTGCATTCTAGGCTTTCTTAACCGATGTTATATATTGATATATACTAGCAAATTAATGGCCAATTGATATTACTATGCACATCTGGAAAAGCAAGCTCTGAATACATCACGCAATCATCATGCAGTTTTCGTTTGCTTTGATACATAATTGAACTGAAGTGCTATTCATTTAATAAGACAAGACATCATGCTTGCTTTCATAGAATTTTAGTTGTAGTCCCCTTTAATTGAGAAAAGAAGACATTGTTGCAGTCCAATTTATGCAGAAGCATTCAGTGAATCATTTCAAGACGTTCTGTAAGCAAATTTGTTGGTACTTTTTCAATATCCTTGATTGCAGAATTACCTCGCTTTTTCAGTGTCCAGGTCTAAACTTTTGATTGCTATATTTTGGCTTCCCTTGAGGATACTTTGACTTGTTATAACAAGGGTGAAACCAATTAACAGAATAGTCAGGTGGGTGTGAAGGTGAATGAAGGATCCCAATAAGACGATGTTGTAGATTATGACGGGATACTTGATTCTCCTGTTTAACAGTCCAACTTGATACTGATACATCAGAGA
This sequence comes from Poa pratensis, assembly GCA_947311845.1. Taxonomy (NCBI): domain Eukaryota; kingdom Viridiplantae; phylum Streptophyta; class Magnoliopsida; order Poales; family Poaceae; genus Poa; species Poa pratensis. The sequence continues at coordinate 43,215,335 of CAMZMU010000059.1, read as the reverse complement.
GGGATGCCTCAGGCAAGAGAAATGTGCAAGAAGATAGAAATGCACAAGATAAAAAGTTGTGTTCTGAAAGTTCCATTTATGTGACTCTGACTGATGGGAACTTTTTATATGCTCAACCAGATTCAAGAATAGATTTTTCTACCCATACTTGACACCTATTTGAATGCCATGATGTCCAACTCCAACGTCACAGTGTGTGTGCGATTTCAGTCCACTCAGCCACAAAGAGACAATTCAGAAGTTGAAAAGGTCTGCCAATTGACCAAGAGATAATTGTTGTTGCGGGAGGCACAACCCAATCGGATCCCCTTTACTAACGGTATAGAGCTCAAAAAATATTGCATGCTCGTAGCCTTATGATTGAATATCCCTGCTAGATATCCAATGCACAACTAGATATAAATTCTTTATAAAAAAAAAACTAGATATAAACTGGAGCTCTCCTCTAATTTTTTATCTTGTTAATCCATGGTTGGCAATGAAGTGCAGTTTTGTTTAGAAAATTATGAAGTGCGATCTGGCATAACATTAGTCATGTGGTCATGCTTTTAATCTTTGGAGTAGTATACATATTGTGGCATGCAAGTACTGTTGTGTTTCTGAAACAGTACACTTTAGTTGCCATGTCTCACAAATTTAAAGACACTGGACAGAAGATACTCTTTCAAATCACCGTTTATCAAGAAAAATGAATAAGGCTAATGTATGAATGGGGATGTTTGAAATGAGCTGTTTTTAACAGCACTAATGTGGTTTATGCACCTTGGTCCAAGCGATCACCACATACAACTGGTCCCCCATTGCTTAGGAGGGGCAACTTCTTTCTTAATTAGTTAGTGTTTGCTATTATAATTAAGGCTGCTAGGTACCCAGTCCTGGCTGTAAACGGAAGATCAACTTTGCACACACTAAGCTGGCAAGATAACATCGGAAAATATGCAAAATATGGTATGCTGATGGAAATTTTGCAAAGCCTTTGTTTTTGGGTGGTGTCATTTTCTTTTCCTCATAATGCCTATTTACTATCTAATGTGTTCAACATGAACATGTGAGAAACAGAGTCATGTGACATTATTTTCTCGGCTATTTTCATGCCACGACATTTGAAGTTTTTCACCCAGGTTAAACATAATAATTTAACATGTTCACTTGATTTTCATTACTCCGCAATGTTAGATTTTATAGATTTTGGGGCTAATTGATGGTCTTTCCATTGTTCCATCTATAAAGTTCGTGAAGACGGTCTTCGAGATGATGGGAGAGCAGAGCAAGCCTGTGCAGAGCCGGGCTGCGGGCTGCTTGGGAAAGACAGTCGAGGGGGCAGGGCCTGGACCTAGGGTGTTGGGGATGTCAATCAGGTGAGGCTAATATTTTTGATTCACATCTGCTAGCATGTATTGCATGTCCGTGTCCTAGCACCAAAGATAATCTTAACCAGGGCTGGTGTACCTTGATTCAGTTTGAGAAGAAATGGGTAGTCAGTTGGCTGATTAAATTCATGTTTTGTCATGTGTACAGACGTAGTGGCAATTAACAATTAGCTCAGCATTAAGAAAATTTATAGGTGATACATCAGATCTGATATACCGAGTTGGCCATGGTAAGTAGTCATAATGGGATATCGAGGATAAATTTTGATTTAGATATGCATGCATGGTGGGTTTATTTATGTGCATCGTGTCGAAATTGGGAGACTGAAAATGCTTGGAGAGAACCAAAGCACATGACGTTTCAAGGTTGTCATACATGAGCCAAGAACGATTCAGTTTCAGTTACTCTTCTATGCATGCTACTGCACGTTTAGTTGGCCTCATGAGCAATGTCATTTGGCTACCAAAATACCCGCTGATTTTTTTGTGTTCAATTAGTAAATCGAAAACATGGATGTATATATATTTTCTTTGAATTTAGCCAAATTCATCGCTCAAATAGTGATCAAGCATGATAACACATATTTCCTGCTATGTGCTAATATTGTATTATTTGGGTCGCTAGATCCTGGGTCGAGAAGTGTATCTACGTCTCTAGCAGTTATACTAATGTGTCTCACTTAAATATTTTATGGGATGAACATGGGATGAAAAGTCTATTTTAAGGAGTTATACAAATGTGTCTCAGTTAAATATTTCATGGATATTTTTCATATCTCTTATCGGCCTTATTTTCTGGTGTTTCAGCTTTTTCCCTTCGTGCCAAAAAACATGATGACTATTGGTCTTATCTGTCAGATTTTTCGAGGGACCAAACCACGTCCGTGAGATTATACCTCCGTATTTGGTTGAATACTGTGAACCAATCAGGGCCGAAGCATGAATATCTATAATTTGTTTCCTCAAAATATTGTTAACATTATATGTGATATTTTTCTTATTGAACATGTGTCTTGTAGATACGTGCGTGGCACGTGCAAATTTACTAGTATCTCTAGTTTTTGACAGGGGACGCTCGGCTAGGCACTCACGCACGGCACCTAGGGTCACGTCCTACTACTCCTACAGGCTACAGGGACCAGAGAACCTGCTAGCTCCGGAAAACCACATTCTGCAACAGTCCCGGCGGCAACGACAAAGGGATCGACACAGGCTCACTGCAATTAAGAGCCAAAATCCCCGATTACTTAATGGCAATCGACATTCCCCTCCCTCTCGTCTTGTCTGCACTGAACGAGTGCATCATGCATGCACTGAACGAGTACTGAAACGTGGTCACAACCTCTCAGGCAGACAGAGACGAGAGATACTATGGCTGAGAGGCCGTGAGCAGCACCGGTCGGGGTACTGCTCCACGGCGAGGAAGCGGTGGGCGGTGGCTGCCACAGAGATGAGATCGCAGTACGGGATGCTGCTGGGACAGGATCTATCACGGGCTCACGCTCGCGTCCCCTTCCGGGAATGTACTGTACTAGGTTTTGACAGTGTCTGAAAACTCATCAACGACCCGTGCACCACGGCCTCAAGCCGGATGCTCTGTCACAGAGACCAGGCCAAATGGCTACACTGACATGTCGCCCTCTTTGTGCTGTACTAGGGCTCCATTCTACTGACACATCAGGTCGAGCAAAGATACTCCGTTGACTCGAGTTGCAGAGCCGGTGCTAAGCTTTGTCTGTCTGAAGGAGCTAGGGAAGAAGAAGAAGATGCACCTACCTCGTAGAGGGAGAGGGCGTTGCCGAAGATGAAGTCGACGGAGCCCTCGATGTAGCAGTCGCGGTAGTAGTGCCGCCCCAGGTGGTCGTACAGCGTGTCCTGCCCGCCCAGGAAGTTGCACCCCACGAACGCCGCGTTGTCCGCCGAGATCCGCAGCGCCACCCCCTGCTTCCCCAGCGCCCCCGGCCGAGGCACCGGCGTCGTGTTCTTGAAGGTGATGTTCTTGGCCACGAAGAACTGCGAGTTCACGGCGAAGGTGGCGGAGGCGAAGGTGCCCAGGGGACGGGCCCAGGGCCCCGCACCCACCGTGTCCGCCGTGTCGCCCCACTGCACCACCGTCCTCTCCGCGCCTGCGCCCTCCACCGTCACGAACGCTCGCAGCGGCGAGATGTTCACCTTCTCACTGCACATTCGCCACGCGCACGTATCGTTTCGCAGTTTCAGACGCCGGCAATGGCAAGCATTGTTTGACGATAAACTGAAGCGAACTAAACAAGAGCTGGTCACACGTACGTACGTGTAAGTGCCGGAATTGACCCTGATGACGACGCGGCCGAGGTTGATGAGCGGGAGCGAGTCCACGGCGGCCTGGATGGACGTGAAGTTCCCCGCGCCGGGCCTCTTGTCCACTACCAGCGTGCGCGTTGTCGGGAGCAGCGCGCGGTTCAGCGCGCGCTGGAACACGCTGTGCTCCAGCCCGCCCATGAACCGCACCCACCGCGTGAACCGCCGCTCGATCGTCTCCCCCGGCGCCGTCGCGTTCGCCGGATACGGCTTCGCCGCCGAAGCCGCCTTCCCCGGCCGCAGGCCCTTGGTGTGCCCGTGCCCGTGGCGCCCGGCGTCCACGTCGGACGGCGCCACGAGCAGCAGCAACGCCGCTACGACGTAGACCAGCATACGCGCGCGAGACGCCGACGACGGCATTGCCATTGCCGTGACAATCCGTTGCGCGCCAATGGCAACGTGCTTCGTCAGTGGCTGTGGTCACTGGTAGCTAGATAAGGGTGGGGTGGAATTTAAGGTGATCACGGGCGACCTGTTTCGAAGGCACGATGGAATTGGCACAGCTCACGAGCAGAGGCTGCTGTCTACTTATGGGCCAAATTGACAAATCTGACCCTTAAACTAAAGTTTAAGAAAAAATGAACTGGTTTCTACTAACTTTTAGCCCGATCTAACCCATTTCCTTACCGCTCAACATGCTGGCGGGTAGGTTTCATACCGTACCGCCAGTTCGCCATATTAATTAATGTGGCGCTCCGTTCGTAGACGAAAAGTACTGGAGGCTGAAGTGGTTAGCTTTGCTGCTCCTCAAGTCATAGATCCAGGGTTCAAATCCCCTCTGATCACATTTTTTTTCCTTTTCTCTTTCATCCTCAAGTCATAGATCCAGGGTTCAAATCCCCTCTGATCACATTTTTTTTCCTTTTCTCTTTCAGGTGAGAAATTAGTGATAGTTATCTGAGTTCTTTTGTAGGCCGAGCTCAATAGAGCCTCTAAAAAAATGAAAATGCTAAAACGTCCAAGATAATCTATTTTTTGTGTGTGTATACATATACTGATGTGATCGGCGTATCTGCAATATTTCACTCAAAATATGTTGTATTTTTGGCTAAACAAAACTCACAAAATTGAATATCTTAAAAAAATCTCGGTGTTGATCTTCACATTTTTTGTGTGTGCAGATCACATATACTCGATTAAGCTTGTGCCGTACGCGAATTACCACGACTCATGCCTAGCAACTATCGCGATAAAGAAACATATCAGAACGTGAAAAAAGTATGTGATGCCATATAAAAAATATGTTCTTGAAAAATATATATCATATAAAAAATACAGGAATGTGAATGTGCCACGTCTTAGGATAAAGTGTAACACCATAATTGTTTGATAAAATCACATTTACGGATAATCACTAAATTTTTTACGTTAATTCTCACCTGAAAAAAATTGGTTCTGGTGGAAGTCCTAGCAAAGTTCTCCACGTGTGTGTCATGAGTTGAAGTCTTAGTAAAATCAGTAAATTTTGTACGTAATTTCTCGTCTAAAAAACTATATATTGTTATGTATGGTAAATGTCACAAAGTTCCACGTGTGGGTCATGAGTTGAAGTCATAGCAAAAATACTAAATTTCGTAGGTAATTTCTTGTCTAAAAAAACAAATGGAAAGAGTTCAAATCGTAGTAAAATAACTGAATTTTGTACGTTAATTCTCACCTGAAAAATAAATGGAAAATTGGTTCCCGTTGGGTTTTGAACCTTAGCAAAATAACTAAATTTTGTACGTTAATTCTGACCTGAAAATGAAATGGAAAAAATTAGTTCCCGTTGGGTTTCGAACCGTGGACCTCTGATTTCTGTAAAAGGAGGCTAGCCACGAGTCCTAAAGCACATTTCGTGAAGATATGGAGCGACAATCTTCTTAATATTTCTGTTGGGATGAAACCTACCCGCCAGTATGTTGAGCGGTAGAGAAATGGATTAGATCGGGCTAAAAATTCGAAACCAGTTCATTTTTGCTTAAACTTTGGTCTAAGGGTCAGATATGTCACTTTGGCCCTACTTAGAGCATCTCCAGGAGATCATCCAAACAGACATCTATACGACATATAGAGGACGAAGCCTAAAAAACCGTCTCCAGCAGCACATGTATATGGACATGGGTCGATAGATGTCGATCCAGCTCTCGGGTGCATCCTCCACATCTGGGTGACCAAGCCGGGATCATCTCTTCCTCGCCCGCGTGCCTCCCGCGCGATTCCGCTCGCCTCCCGCGCGAATCGGAAGTTGCAGGCGACGAGGAGTAGGACGCCGGCGCCTCTCAGCGACTCGCCGGACGAAGGTACACGATGCACTTTTTCTGGCCCCATCGATCTAGCGCGGTAGGGTACCGGCGGCGGCGCCAGATGGGAACGGCGGCGGCGCTGGATGTAGGGCACGGCGGCGGCGCTAGATTGGCGGCGGAGGAGGCAATAGGTAGGAGGGAGATGGGGGCGCTCCGTACTGCTCCGCCTGGACGCCGTCCCGCGCGCATCTCGGAGGCCGCGTCCGTGCTGCTCCGCTTGGATGCCGTGCGGGAGATGGGGCCGTGCGGGAGGCGCGCCGCGCCGTCAGCCGCCACGGGAGATGGGGCCGTGAGGTAGGAGGGAGATGGGGCCGTGCGGGAGGTGCGCCGCGCCGTCAGCCGCCGCGTCGTCGGCCTCCAGGAGGTGTTCGGCTCCGTGCTCGCTGCTGCTGTTTAATTCCTCTATTGAATATATACTGCATCGATTCCTGCTGCTGTTTAATTCCTCTAGTGCTTTGCTACTAATTCTTGGTCAATTCCTGAACTAGATGGATAATTTTGTACTGCTTTGCTACTGAATCTTAGCTACTGAATGTTGGTCAATTCCTGAATTAGATGGATAATTTTGTATTGCTTTGAGGTTTAATTCCTATACTGCTTTGAGGTGTTGGTTATTTTTAGATGGATAATTTTGTACTTGCTTTGCTACTCCAGTGAATAGATTTCTGCTGTGAATTGATTTTGTGTAGACACTAAATTATGATGTTGTTTATTTTAGATGGACAATTCAGAGATGAACAACTCACCGGTACCTACTTGTGGATCTTTTCTGGACATGATGAATATTGGTTCCGGTGACATGAATTGGGGTGACACACAAAATTTTAGCCCAATTGGGGAACAAGTGACAACGCCAACTGAAAATGTTGCTGCTTCTGCAAAACCAAAACCGAGCAGAAAAGGTATCCCGAAGGGGAAAAATTGGTCAAGTCTTGAGGACAAGGTGTTGATAAAAGCATGGGCAAACACTGGTTTGGATGCGGTGGTCGGAACTGATCAACATTCAGATTCTTATTGGGCTAGGATTACAGATTACTACAACCTACACAAGGAATCTGGCTATTCAAAATATATCTGTTAAAAAAATAGAGCCGTTGGCAAAAAGCTGTTGAATGATAGTTATGAGAAAACTATTAAAATATAGGAGAGAGAATATAGATGTCCTGAATATAGATGAGCTGCTAGAAAATTGAGAACATCTAAAAAGGAATCTTTTTAGATGATCCTCTATATGGAGATATAGATGACCACATTTGGATGAGCTCCTGGAGATGCTCTTATGCTGGTTGGTCCTAGCGCGTGTGCATGCGCGCATGGAGGAGCTAGCAAACCGGCGGTTGCGCGCTGCGGCGATGCACCACAGTCCACAGGCATGTTCGTGCCCGTCCCCCCTTAGCCTCTGTTCCCCTGTCCTGTCTTATTGGGCAAGGCGGCCTGTATAGGTGCAGTGGCGAACTGTACTATGTTTGCCCGTGGTTTGCTTTGTTTTCAGCACTGTTTTCTTCTATCCTGGTTTCATTCCACTGATGGCATCAGTGGCTTGGACTCTCCTGGGTGAGTACTAAGAGCAATCGGGGCCTTCAAATTTGTGTCCGACACCCTCCCAATGTCCCATGTTTTCGACCGCACCCACATCGGCGCACCCTAAACGTCCGCACCCCAAACGCGAGCAAATCATCGAACACCTTGCGGGCGAAAACTTGTGTCAGTCGCGGCATTCAAACTATTTTTAAAACATACAAATTTAAATTAAACCGATACAAGTTGCAAACTTAGGCTAACACGTTTGCAAAATTAGACTAACACGTTTGCAAAGTAAAACTAAAACGATAACTAAACCCTAATCTAAACGCCGCCGCTCGGACCAGCCTCGTCGTCGTGCACGGCCTTGGCTAAGCGGAAGCGCACACGTCTCTCCTGCCATAGCTGACTCGCCGCCCGGCGCATGGCATCCCTCTCGGCCGCCGCAGCCGTCTGCGCGTTAGCCTGTTCCTGGCTCACGCGAGCCTGCCGCTCCGCGCGCATCTCAGCTCGCCGTGCGCGTCTCGCTCGGCGCGCAGCCGGGAGCACGCATCCGCTAGCTCCTCCGCCTGGGCGATGAGCTGTTGCTGCGTGGCCTCCTCCGCTTGGGCGTTGAGTTGCTCGTACGCGGCCCGCTCGGCGGCCATGAAGGCACGTCAACGCTCGTCGCGCTCCGCGCTCAGGATGGAGGCCTGGATGACTGTGGCCTCCACGGCGTCCCCAGCCGCCTCGTAGCCAAGCCTGACCTGGCGGCTTGCCTGCTCGTTGCGCCAGCTCTCAAACGAGTTGGCGGCAACCACCTGGTGAGGCCACAGCGGCGGCGGGAGCGGCTGCTGCGGCGCCTGCTGCGGCGGCGGCACCTCGTCGAGCTCCGGCAGCGGCTCCTGGCCGGGGTACGGGTCCTGCACCGGCTCCTGCTCCTCTTGCTCGTCGACGTCGACGTCATCCACATCCGCCCAGTCGAACGGTTGTTCGTCGGCGGCGGCGGCGTCCTCCTGCGCCGTGCCGTGAGCGCGGCGCACTGCCTGGTCGAGCGTGGCCCATGAGGTGGCGAGGCGGCGAGGCATGGCTATGTGCTCAACTGGCTACGGCTGGACTATGTGCTCAAATGGCTACCGGCGAGCGTCGGTGCTGGTGTGGCGAAATGGCTGCACGGCGGGGGCCTCTTTATAGCCAGCCCAATGTCTCGGCGGGAAGCGGTGGCTCAGGGCGGGTGAGCACGCGTCGCGTCGGAGTTAATGACGGCGACACGTCTCCGCCACTGCGCCGCTTGGGAAGCCGGGAAAGGCTAGACGCTCAGCAGGCGCCGCCGTAAATGCGAGGCGTGTGGGAGATGCATCTCCGTCCCGTCCCTTCGTCGCCTGCGGAAACGCATCGCCATTAACGCGGGCGGAACGACCTCTTGCACGGCGCCTTAAACCCATGGCGAGGCGGGCGCTGTCTCTATGACGGGCGGGCCACCCCTGTCAGAGCCCACGTCCGGGCAGTGTTGGAGGCCTCTTCGGGGGTGCCGGACATGTTTTTGCTCGGGGTGACCCTTTGGGGTGCCGCTGGTGGCGTTTTTAGCCATCCGGACCCCCAATGGGCCTTTGGGGGGTCATTTGGAGGCCCCGGTGGAGATGCTCTAAGACCAGTGTTTCCTTCCAAACAGGTTTGTTGCTCTTTGTTAGTCAGAGAAAATCTGTGCAAATTTAGAACATTTGTTACTATGGAGTACCATGGACAGGGTGTTTTGGCGCATAGGACTATCTAGTCCCATTATGTGAACTGCATTTTAAAAACATTTTATAGTGTCAAAAAATTATAAAATGAATTTCGAGTGTACCTCGGAGCATTTTATATTGACACACAAAGTTTCACGAAAAAATAATGTTTTTTGTGTTCTGTATAAAAAAGACAAATTCGGTGCTCAAATATGACTTTTTACTACACATGTTTTTGTCTTTCCGGGAGTACCATGCCTATCCTTGGAGCTCAAAACAATTTCTTGCTACTAACATCAAATAACCTGAAACGGTAGGTAGATACATGGACATACAAACAAAGGCAGAGAAGCGCACATCCCCTGCCAGCGTTGTTTTCCCCTCGTCCGATCGATTCCCACTCTCGCGCTTCAGTTCCTTGTCACCAACTCACCATGGCCATCCTCTTCCTGTGCCACCCGTGAGCGTGAGGTCTCTCTCGCGCTTTTATGACGATGGAAGGCGGTACTGGGATACCGGCTCCATAGATACTGGCTGAAGCAAGAGGACAACGCATACGTTCCACATGCGTTGCCACTCGCCACTTTGCTAGTAGCCTGTCTGTGGCAAGGTGGAGGATGGTGGTCTTCGTCCTCGACGCCGGCGTGGTCGCCGATCTCGGTTCTTGGTTTCTTTCCCCTACGTATTGCTCTTCCTTTGTTTTATTTCTGTGTACTTTGTATGCGGTTTGCGGATGAATATACGGGGTTGTTGGATGTGTCAAAAAAAAAAAAGTAGCCTCACGCTGTTGGCTCCAGCTTGGTGCCAAGTAACTGTGAAATTTTCAAAAATTAACCCTTTGGACAAAGTTTAACGAAAAATAACTCTTTTTTGAAAGTATTTCTAAATCTAACCCTTTTTCGTAGCGCCCAACGACGGGGCGCTACACTCTTCTACGTAGCGCCCTCCAGCGCGTCGCTACGGTCCTGCCATCGTGGCATAGGGGGACACGCACGCGTGATGTGTAGCGCCGTCTAGTAAGGAGCTACACACATGGGTGTAGCGCCCTGTGTTACGGCGCTATACCTTTAGGATTTTGGCACCGAAGACAGAGAGGATGCTGGCAACAAGTGTTTCGAAAATTCGTCAAGTCAATGTGTATCTCCGTATGGTACGGCGCTATACTACATAATGTAGCTCCAGGCCGTGTGGCGCTATACCCTGAAAACTGATAAGTCAAATGGGACCGCGGGCTTGCCATTCATTCGTCCCGACTCACTTGCTTCACTACCAGCGATCGTGAGATTTTTTCTTCCATCATTCACAAATACTTTCAGCATGACCTAGCTACGCTCACTATGAGGAAATCATCAACTCTGGACGCACAAATCAACTCCATCTGATCAATCAATTGCTTAACTAATCAGAGACTCGAGTCCACGAACCCCACGCCATGGTCGCGGACGAGGGCGAACGCGTGCGACGTGCGCGCGAACCGGCTCATGCGCTCCTTCATGTCGCGGCCCGACTCCCAGGGCACCATGGCCGAGAAGCCTCCAGGACTCAGCGCCGGCGTCTCGATGATGAGGAGGGAGGGCAAGCACGGCGGCTTCCCGCGTGAGAAGACGGGGCGGATATGACCAGCAGCTCGAGGCCGGCAACGCGCTCTTCCTCGCTTCGCTGGAGCACGCAGGCGAGCTCTCCGTCGAGGTGCTTGTGTACTAGTACTACTCGGCAATCGATTTTGCATCATAGCTAGCTAGCTGAAACTGAAGAAAAAAAAACTGGTGGGGAAAATATGCGCTAGCCCGTTGGGGGAGGTGTACACCTCAAACGGACAAAGTGCTATTTTGTGCCCGTGGTCCGCCCCCAAACGGACCAAACCGGACCAATTTCGGTGTCCGTTTGCTCCAGCCCGTTGGAAGTGCCCTTAGACCGGCGTAAATTTGTGCAATTTTAGAACATTTGTTACTATGGAGTACCATGCCTATCCTTGGAGATCAAAACAATTTCTTGGTACTAACATCAAATAACCTCACTACATTCTGAAACGGTAGGTAGATACATGGACATACAAACAAACGCAGAGAAGCTCACATCCTCTGTCGGCGTTATTTTCCTCTCGTCCGATCGATTCCCACTCGCGCTTCAGTTCCATGTCACCACTCACCATGGCCATACTCTTCCTGTGCCACCCGTGAGCGTGAGGTCTCTCTCGCTTTTACGATGATGGAAGGCGGTATTGGGATACCGGCTCCATAGATACTGGCTGAAACAAGAGGACAACGCATACGTTCCACATGCGTTGCTACTCGCCACTTTGCTAGCCTCACGCTGTTGGCTCCAGCTTGGTGCCAAGTAACTACCGCTCGCACAGGGCCACTTGCCCACTGACCTATCTACCGGTGCTGCATTGGCGTACGGGGTATGGCAAGTGCAAGCTTTACTTTTCTTGTGCACGAACCGCTATTTCTCGCAACTCAGATTCTTTCTCGTAGCTTGTCTGGTGATTGTCTTCGGTTTGGACTTCAGATGCTCTTCCCATTCAGTGCTATGCATGCCTCCTGGCATTACACTGAAACTCTTCAACCAGAGTCCCTCTTCCCATGATTTCCTCTATTCCTTTCGTGCCACCAGCTCCAAAGCAGTGCAACAACCATCATTTTCTTTTCATGTCTCATCTTCATGATCGTTGATCGACATCATAACGTCCTACACCGAGTTACATGCCCTCGGCTCCACCTCTGCGCGTGTGGCGTCTTTGCAAGGGAACACGTTTCTAAGCATCATCCCAAATGACATAATATATTATAACCACACAGGTTTTTCAGTATGACCTTCACAATACCACAATTTCTTTAGCATTCAGAAGTTTATGGTTCAGTCTAGGTATTTGCCACATACATCCCAGGACTTTGCCGTAACGGAGCTCCAGTACATGGCAGTACAACACACCCACGAAAAAAAGGTGATTAGTTTACAAGGAGTTTCACTGCTACTACTCTGAAGGTGAAAGGCATGCACACCAGCCGCAGGTATATAGACTATCTGACTATGACTAAAAATGAGAGAGCGACACAAGCGCCACACTCTCACTATCGCTCTCGCTCTAGCCAGACAGAGTTTTGCTGTACACGGAGAGCATCATTCTTCATGTCGCTCTTCTTCGACAATATCGGCAATCTGGGAGCTACGGATACCCCAAAAGGATTTCGGCAGCAGATGCTTCTTGGTGGTACTGAATAGCCAGCCTATGTTGGAATCGCATTCAGCGCACGATGCGATAGTCCAAGCGTATCTGCACAGCGAAATAATTTGAGCTTCAAGAATATAAATATGGAGGCGACTGAGAACTAAAAGAGGAGGGGAGATAAGCATCATACCCTGGGAACCAGCTGTGCAATTTAGAAGGAGTCCCCTCGAGAGCAAGCCCGGTTGCATTGTTCACTGTAATCGTGGCATGCACGTAACCGTGAGGGTTGACATAAGTACCGAGAGGCCCATCGCTAGACATCGCCACCACGTCGCTGCGCTTTGCTATTTCGGACTACGAAAGTAACAGACATGTCAGGACAGCGCAAAGAGCATAACCTTGAATGACTTCGATTCAGCCAATCATTTTACATGATTTCCCTTCTAGGCCCATGCACTTGAGTGACTACCAATGCTTGCCAGTACGAATTGTGAGGCAACTTGGTTTTACATTCAATGCCATTACTAATCATGCAGTAGCAGCAGCATCTCAATTCTGAAGAGATGCTCAATTTTACATGATTTCCCTTCTAGGCCCATGCACCTGGTGACTACCAATGCTTGCCAGCATAAATTGTGAAGCAACTTGGTTTTACATTCAATGCCATTACTTATCATGCAGTAGCAGCAGCAGCAGCAGTAACAGCGCCAGAGGATACCTCCAGTATCTGGTTGCAATTTTGGACCATGCCTTGTTGCAAACTTAAAAAGAAACTACATAGAGCTCAGCTAGCCACTTATGTTTGTCAAGTGCAACGTTTCGGAGATAGTAGCCGTGGGTTCCAGGACAAGGACGATGTACATTTGCGACCATGGGGCAGCAGATTTAGGGGTGGAGCCTACTCTAAGTTTATTGCTTGATTGATTCATTAGTACCTCCTAGAGTTGGGATTCCTTGCTGGATATGAACTGATCTTATATAACGGGATAACAGGAATACAATAGAAAATGATAGAAAGTAATAGCTACCAATTAGGTCCCTCTCCCCGCTCTCCTAACTTGGTAAGAACACTACTGACAATCAATAAGATGATTCTCCTGATCTGGTTCAACTCGAACAGATCTCCTAGATGGAGATCTCACAGCACCACCGGACCCTTGGATCCTTATGGCGGTGCATGTAAGTGAGGCCCCACATGACATGTTAATATAGCATGCTATGACACAGGTGATCTTGACTCTTGAGAAGCTATTTGTAGTGTAAGGGAAAACACAGACCAAAGCCTAGTGAAAATATATTAGTTCTAAACAGAACTTGTCACAATATCAATTGCAGTCACAGTAGATTGTTACCTTGCAATATCTACATTTTATGATGTCGCAGGCATTTAGAAGCTGTATCTCCCTCCGTAAGCGATATGAAATTCCATCAATCTCCAGCAATTTTTGTCTGAGAGGTTCTGATACTGGAAGTTGGCTTCCGATGTAAAAAGACAAAAGATCGGGTTTTGTTACATAATCATCCATGCTTTGCTTTTTTATTATCAGTCTCCACAAGTCTGCAACAAAAGGAACAGTGTAAAAACAAGCAACCCAATATTGAAAACATACCTAAGGAGGATTACACTTAGCTCTCAGCTACTTCGCTGATAGGGTGTTTTTATTATGGGAGCTATATACAGGGAAAAGTTCATATTGTTTGATTAAGATTGAATAAAATATGGAGTGGCAACAATTCAATATAGGATCCATAAAAAAGACAGTGTGATGAAATGGAGCCGTTCACCTACCAGCAGCTCTACGAGCAAGTGCATACGAGTCGTACATTTCATAAGCCCATCGAGGCCAAAATGACAATGATGCCTGACAAGGCTGCTTTGTGTAACTTGAACGGCAAATCTGTGTACCAACCAATGAAGGATCACTAGCAGTACTTTTGCTAGACGAGGCATCACAATTTACGTCTGAATCCATATGGTCCTGTTGCTCGCTTGGTGACACATCCAAACTTGTAACAGGGAAAGAAGTATGCGGTCGGAAGCTGCTAGATGCAGCTAGCTGTGCAAATGCATCTCTTGGAGTTCTTAGAGGGGCATCTTCTTCAATGATTTGAACCTCACCCCACACCTAATGACAAGAGTAAATAAAAGTAAGCTACATTTTGTCCCACTTCTAGTAGAAAACAACACACAACAAGCCTACTCAATTAGATATTAGACTTACCACCCCATCAACGTCCTGCCAGTGACGGATCAGACGAAATCGTTGCTGACCACGTGCTTTAACATTTACTGAACCATCATCCAACCGTCCAAGTTGCCTTATCTGTTACAACAAACATTCAAACAAACAAGAGAATCAACTGATCTCATCAGCCTGTTCAGAGGACTATTATTCAAAAGCAGCAAACTGAACCAAACTACACATACATTTTAAGCTTTCACAATTACAGTAAGGGGTTTCTTTTGAAAGTTATGATATGCACTAATAGAATATCAACCTGTATTACGTGTAGGCCATACTTCCTTAGGGTAATTAATGACTCCTATAGGGAATAAGGATACGCTATATCACCACATGGAGTTGAACATGGCACAAAAGAAAAATCTAACCAAATGAACAATGCAAGCACACGAGATTGGTCAAGAATTTCCAACTGGTCTAGAATAGCAACTCAAAGCATAACAGAAAGAAGTCTACGGCACCTCTGCTGTTGTTCCAACTGAAGCGCCAGAATAATATCGATGATTTGGCCGTCTGTACATGAGAACCTAAACATTGGATCATAATCATTAAAAATCCACAAGTAAAAGCCGATAATTAGCATGATCAGAACGCACCACGCCAATTGTGTTTGGAGCATCGACATGCCTCAAAGCCTTCTCAACAGCTGCCACAAGTTTAGCCTCAATTAGTCTTAGAGGCAAGGTAGCTTCAGGAAATAGGACGACACCTGCAAAATACGCATATCACCATTACATTTGATAGTCTATCACAAAGATAATACAGCCTTATGCCATGACTTCCAATGTGTAACCATGAACGAGTCAAGTATTTGTGTCTCTTTATAATGGCTCTGGCTTTGCCTACAATATATTTGAACACACCATTCAATCAGGACCGGGTAGTGAGAGATTAACATATTGCCTTCTTAGGATTGCTGATAGATTATATTCTATTCGATATAACTTATCTAGTCATATACTCAAATGAAAACATCAAAGAGAACACATAATTATGCTTTTCGATCTTAAACGGATGGCCAGGGGAGCATCAACCCAGCAGCGGAGGCAGCGCTGAGCAGGAAGGTGACGCCACAGGGGGTGAGCGGCGAAGGATGGCCAGTGGGCAGAGTGCGGGGTTCTCGCCAGAGGAGATGATAACGATGTGGGGTGGCAGCTGGGAGCGGTAGGTGCTGGAGATGAGGTAGGAGGCAAGGGGCGGAGGAGTGAGAATTGCTGTGTTGACTCAACTTAGGAGGCGGAAAGGGGTAGTTGTGGGGATTAGCCATTGGACGAATATAGAGAGTAGGGGCGGCAACAGAGGTGGTGAAAAGGAAGAGTTTGGGGCGGAGGAGGTAGGGGTGCAAATTTCCACTTCTGCTTGGAGGAGGGTGCGCTTCAACCACAACCTTCCATTTATGGGTTGTCTGAGGGTCAGCAACAAACATGCTACTGCGCATTAGAAAGACGCGTTATTTAAATAAAGCCAAGTCATCTTGAACTTTTAGTGTTAAGTAGATACACACGTGTCTGTATATCTGCAAATCTCCAACTGTAAAGGAAACAATCACTAACAATACTGCTATGAAGTCATCTGAATAAATATGCCAAATTAGACGAATCACTCAAATTTTGGTAACAGTAACGGTGAAGTGGAAAAAAAATATCAGAGGGCTTTAAAATGAATGCTCTTGGTAAATTTTACTAGGCACCAATTTACTCATCTCCAAGGTTGACAAGACATTCAAAATAAAAGATGTACGTGCGTGAATTAGCAAAACAAAATACAGATATAGAAGAACATTACCATGTAGAAAGAGCATTGGCAAGCTGAGGATTGCACCAGCATCTAAGAGAGCAACTTTTCTACCCGGTGTATCATCAACCTCTGAGTGGCACAACATAGAGAAACTTACAATATGCAATCAGCATCATAACATTGAGAGAGGTTTAGCAAGATATTTACCACCAAGATAGGAATGCAGAGAGGCTTCACCGCTGACTCTGCGTCCATTTCCCCCATCCAACCTGATACACATGAATCATGAACTGGGCAGGGAGAGATCACTTTGAGGTCTATTGAAAAACTAACTACCAAACAGTTGCAGGTACTCTTCCGCGGCACCCATCTTGCCTATATATATAGTCACAGGTGCTCCAAGCTACTCATACTACAATAGTTTACCACACTGATCATGCGATAAAGCTGTAGCCCATACAGGCACCGATGTCACGAATATACAAAGCAAACCAAGATGGAGTTATGGAGCTATTCCTTTTCCCTGAAATCCCCACACGCTCTGTACACTCTAGGGTTAAGGCTGATGACAGCGTTTTTGTACAGGTGAAACCAGAGAGCAGAGCGCAGGCCCAACACCCTCCGTCGAAATCCTCACCTCGAAATGGTCACTCACCCAGGTTGATCGCCACTAATTAACAGCTTCGGATGCACCGATTCCGCAAGCACACTCTACAGTTCCAACCCCCTAGAGCGGTCAAGCGCGCTACTGATGTTGAGAAGGGGAGCACAGCGAAAGAGAGGCGTTGAGAGAGGACCTCGTGAAAGCGCGGATGGCGAGGAGGTGGCTGTAGTCTACACCATCACCATCCTCCTCATCAGCCTCCTCGTCCTCGTCCTCCTCCTCCCCGTCGTCGTCCGTCTCGACGTTGAGCTCCTCCATGTCGAGCTCCCGGATCTCCTCCATCTGCCGCAGCTCCCTCGGGTGGATCCCCTCCCAGTCCTCCGCCATCTCGCCGCGCACGCCGGACAAGAATCGCCGGCGAGATTTCGCTTCGCTCTCCGGTTGTTCCTCTCCTGCCGTTTCCGAATGGGCCGCCGTGTCACGGTCCAGTTTTTTCCCAAGTGAAAATGTGAAATGAAGGGGTGCGATTACAAAAAGACTACCCTTCTTGAAGGTAAATTCTCGCGAGCGCGAGCGTGACGGGCACGGCTAGCTTGCGCGCGCGCGCAAGGATCGATTCCTGCGCGCGGTTTCCTTTTTTTGGACACCTCCAACTTCACCATGTATATTCACCAGGATTCCACATACAAAGTACATAGAAACAAGCAAAGAAAGAGCAAACACGAGGGAGAGGAGCCGGAACAAGCTCGAGGATCACCAGCTTCACCGGCGACGGAGACGAAGAGCAGCATCCGCCGATCTTCCACTGCCTGGGAAACTTTTGTCCCTTGAAAGACGTCGCCTGGACTGCCCGCCGCTCCGCGGCGGGGCTCTTGTCGATGAATGGCCGTGGCGGACGCCCCCCTGGCTCCACAGCACCGCCAAACCCTAGCCGCCTTCGGATCCGTCGCAGAAGAGGCTGAAGAACAGGTTTCCGACCCCTGGCGCGGTTTCCGACCAGGTTTTTTTTGCCAATTAAGGAAATGTTACGTACGTACAGGTTACCAAATTAGCTCTTATTCCCTTTTCGTGCACGTACGTTCTGCCAGGCTGGCTACCATCCATGTGACGCTAATCTTCGCACCTGTCACGCACTTTCTCACGCGCGCGGAGCGCGGCCTGCTGTATTCCCTTTTCTCTTTTCCCTTTTGGCGTCCACATGCATAATTTGAAAAAATTTGCTCGATCTAAACTATTCCCTTTAATGCATAAAGGAATTTTAAAAAGGACCAGATTTTTCAAATTCCAGCAAAATCAATTCCCTTTTTGGGTAAGGGATATTTAGGGTAGAAAATGGGAGGGAGAAATTCCACTTCCAAGCAGTACAAAAAATTTCTTAAAATAAAGAGCTCCACTTTCAACTAGTACAAACTAATCCCCACCTGAATTTCTTAAAATAAAGAGCTCCACTTTCAACTAGTACAAACTATTCTTGTACTTGAGAGGGCAAAACGAGAAAAAATACATTTTTTACTTGCAAAAAAACCTAAACTAAAACTATTCCCTTATTGCGGCAAAACGAGAACAAAAAAAATACATTTTTTACTTGCAAAAAAAATCTGGGACATAATTAATTCCCTTTTTGGGCTAGTGATATTTTAGGGTAAAATAAGATGGGTGGGTGATCGGACCCACTTCCAACTAGTGTAACTTTTTTGAATAAATAAGAGCTACCACTTCCAACTAGTGTAAGAAAATTGAACAAAAAGAAAATCGCGTTGCGGTAAAAAGGAAACGAAGATTTCACTAGATGATTAAAAATTAAGTTACCGAAAAATTCACTAGATGATTCAAAAAGAAGAAAAATAATAGTGATGTACGGTAGAAATTCATAAAACCATCCCAGAATGCAAAGTGCTTGTCATTTACCAATGTGTACTTAAAATTTACTAAAGGAAAATTTAATTCATGTATATTGACAACAAACCTGACAGAGCGAATACCATCAAACATTCACAAAAACCGACCTGACTGCGTACTTTATGTGGCTGGGGCGATCCAAACGTACAAATGCCGCAACCATGTCAATTATCTCAAATAAGTTTTGGAGGGAAGCTGCATAGTAGGCAAAGTCGTATCATAGTACAGAAGCACCCCTAATTTATCATAATCCAATGGTGCACAAGATAATGGACATGATCTACATTAGTTATGAGCATCATTAAGCCCCAACTACATGGTATATTAGGCTCTCAACGGCAATGTACCTCAAAGTAGGTATTTCTGATACTGGAGATGATTCAGGTGCCTCCTGCCGATAGCGTAAAGCAAGATGAGGGTAGTTTTGTAGAGGTTGAATCTATGGTGGAGTATAGATTGGCACATAACTCTCTGATCTTTGAAGAAAATACAGCTCCGACACGATGATATATCAGAGAACAAAATTATGATGATCCTGGAAAGTTTGATTCATCAAAAAAGCAACATTAAGATGGACACTAGATAAACCGATACATTCATGTTTCCGATGCTCAGCTCAAGCTGATGCTCATTTTCTTTATTGCTGACTTAATGTTTTGTAGGATATTTAATATAGCGAAGCAGACGCCAAGAACTTTTTGTTAACTAATTTCCCGTTTAATTTGTTCGTGCTTTTTGAAAGAAGTACTACAAATGGTGAAAAGTGTTGAAAGCTAAATAAAATGTAAGTATATGTGACGTGAATTATACCACAAGCTCTTAATATGCCGCATAATATTGTGGAACTCTTGCACGAGCACCAATAAAAACTTCTTCTTGGGTGTCTATCAGACTGAGTATCTTCTCTTTGACACCGGTGACCTTTTTTCCCGCTTGACGACTCATGATTCTAGTGTATACTAAGAAACCCCTTCAGGCATGCTCCCAACTGGTCCTGAAAAAATGTAACAAAATATTAACAAGTCTGATATACTCCAATTGTCAGCAGCTCCAAGCCTCAAAATCAGAGTACCGCAACAGCCTCGAATCTAAGTATAAGTATAGTAGCAGTGTTAAAAGAGAAAATAGTGTACAATGAATTATACTACACCTATTTGATAATCCAACTAACACTCGGTGAGAAAAGAATATATTTATGCGCACATTGCACTCATGAAACAAACAAACAGTCAATCTATAATTCAAACCGTATCGGACTACCGCGACGAATAAATCTTAAAACCGTGTATTATTAGCAACGCTATATACCAAAATTTATCGATGAGATAATACTAATTACTAGTTATCAGACGCACATAAAGCAAAGTTCTCAGACATGGAAATGCTTGGGGATTATTACCAACGGTATATACTAAAAGTTACCGATGACACTCAAACAAGTACGATGTTACCATACATGTAACTAAAAAGTTATCAATAGGTGATAATAAGCTTTTCATACCCAAACAATTTTAAACAAGTTATCTAAGGTTTTTAGTGGGGACCTACTTCACGATTATTACCAACGCTATATAGCAAAGGTTACCGATGAGATAACACTAAGAACTAGTTATCAGTCGCACAGAAAGCAAGTTCGCAAACGTGGAAATACTTGGAAATTATTACCAACGCTATATACTAAAAGTTACGGATGAGACCCAAACGGGTACAATGTTACCAAACATGTAACTAAAAAGTTATCAACCGGGTGATAGTAAGCTTTTTATACTCAAACAATTTCAAAAAAAGTTATCAAGGTTTTTGTGTGGGGCCCTACCTGGGGATTATTATCAACGCTATATACCAAAAGTTACCGATGAGATAACACTAAATACTAGTTATTAGTCGCACAGAAAGCAAGTTCTCATACGTGGGAATACTTGGGAATTATTACAAACACTATCGACTAAACGTTACCGACGAGCCTCAAATAGGTACAATGTTACCAGACATATAACTAAAAAGTTATCAACCTGGTGATACTAAGCATTTCATACCAATACATATTCAAACAAGTTATCAACGTTTTTTGTGGGCGCCTACTTGAGGATTGTTACCAACACTATAGATTGAAAGTTACCGATGAGATAACACTAAGTACTAGTTATCAGTCGCCTAGAAAGCAAGTTCACAAAGATGGGTATACTTCGGCACTATTACCAACACTATCGACTATAAGTCACTGATGAGACTTAACTAGTAAAGATGTTACCACACATGTAACTAAAAAGTTATCAACCGGGTGATAGTAAGCTTTTCATACCCAAACAATTTCAAACAAGTTATCAAGGTTTTTTATTGGGGGCCTACTTGTGAATTATTACCAACGCTATATACCAGAAGTTATTGATGAGATAACACTAAGTACTATTTATGAGTCGCATAGAAAGCAAGTTCTCAGACGTGGGAATACTTGGGCATTATTACCAATACAATAGTCTAAAAGTTACCGATGAGACTCAAACAGGAACAATGTTACCAGACATTTAACTAAAAAGTTATCAAGCGGGTGATACTAAGCTTTTCATACCAAAAGAGTTTCAAACAAGTTATCGTGATTTTTGGTGGGGGCCCACTTGGGGATTATTACCAACGCTATATACTAAAAGTTACCGATGAAATAACACTAAGAACTAGTTATCAGTCGCAAAGAAAGCAAGTTCGCAGACGTGGAAATACTTGGAAATTATTACCAACGCTATATACTAAAAGTTACCGATGAGACCCAAAACGGGTACAATGTTACTAAACATGTAACTAAAAAGTTATCAACCGGGTGATAGTAAGCTTTTTATACTCAAACGATTTCAAAAAAAGTTATCAAGGTTTTTGTGTGGGGGCCCAACCTGGGATTATTACTAACGCTATATACCAAAAGTTACCGATGAGATAACACCTAGTACTAGTTATCAGTCACACAGAAAGCAAGTTCTCATACGTGGGAATACTTGGGAATTATTACAAACACTATCGACTAAACGTTACCGACGAGTCTCAAACAGGTACAATGTTACCAGACATATAACTATAAAGTTATCAACCTGGTGATACTAAGCATTTCATACCAATACATATTCAAACAAGTTATCAAGGTTTTGTGTGGGCGCCTACTTGAGGATTGTTACCAACACTATAGACTGAAAGTTACCGATGAAATAAAACTAAGTACTAGTTATCAGTCGACTAGAAAGCAAGTTCTCAAAGATGGGTATACTTCGGCACTATTACCAACACTATCGACTATAAGTCACCGATGAGACTTAACTAGTAAAGATGTTACCACACATGTAACTAAAAAGTTATCAACCGGGTGATAGTAAGCTTTTCATACCCAAACAATTTCAAACAAGTTATCAAGGTTTTTTATTGGGGCCTACTTGTGCATTATTACCAACGCTATATACCAGAAGTTATTGATGAGATAACACTAAGTATTATTTATTAGTCGCATAGAAAGCAATTTCTCAGACGTGGGAATACTTGGGCATTATTACCAATACAATCGTCTAAAAGTTACCGATGAGACTCAAACAGGTACAATGTTACCAGACATGTAACTAAAAAGTTATCAAGCGGCAAACAAGTTATCGGGATTTTTAGTGGGGGGGCTACTTGGGGATTATTACCAACGCTATATACTAAAAGTTACCGATGAGATAACACTACTTAGTTATCAGCCACGTAGAAAGCAAGTTCTCATATGTGGAAAAATACTTGGGAATTACCCCTGTAGGCTGTAGCACGGTTCATTTCCATGTCCTTCGTCGGCTCGTCGCTACCACTCTAACGTCCACTTCTGACTCGCTCACAGCTTGTTTCTTTGTCCATAATCGCGCTAAACCCCAATGACGTCCACTCCTGACTCTTGCTTCGCTCACTGCTCTTCTCTGTGTCCATCATCACCGTAAACCTCACCACCGTCCCCTCCAAGCTCAGTTTACCTTAAGAAGGCTGGTTCCTTGAGACAAAGACATTGTACTGTTATATGAAATGAAGCACATAAAGCACTGCTAAAACGTTGGCGAATAGAAGATAGCCATGGAATTATTTGAAATGAACACCTAAACAAATTTAGCAAAGAAGCACCAAAAACACCACCTTGTACATCATCACCGTCATCACCAAAGGGGCCCAGATTTTTATCGGCAACTGACCACTTTATGACGGTTAAATGACCGCGGTCAGCCCCAAAATGCCATGGACTAATCTTGGAGGTCGCACACTCACACTCCCCACCATGATCGCAGATTGGGCAAACTAGTGAATCATTAGCACTAGGAAAATGATCATAATCTTCTCGCTGCTATCTCCTCTCGCTCAGTTTTATTTTCTTATTACTTTGGAACCTGCATCATATATACACAAATAAACCTTAACTGTGTCGCAACTTACATCCAGAAAAACTGTAGTTTTCAAGAAAAAGAGAGCAAGTTTTAGCATAAGGTGGAACTTTGTATGATCAGTTTGAGCTAAGTTCAACTAAATTGCTTCAGACAAATCTGATCGAATATTGAAATCCAGTAGTATATGTACGTAATCCAAAACACAATGCAACGTAGGTAAGATAAAATGAAGGCATGGGCAATGGTATTTGCACTCCTAAGCGGCACAGAGAAAGACTTACCCATCCAACACCTGGTTTTGTTTTCTCTTTTCTCTTGACGCTAGTTAGCCTTGCTGATCTTTATTGCCAACTGAACACCTCGGAATCACAGCAACTGACACTAGCATACACATATGCATCAGGATCCCTTGATATCACAAATCTATTAAGAATGGTAATATCAA
This sequence comes from Poa pratensis, assembly GCA_947311845.1. NCBI lineage: Eukaryota > Viridiplantae > Streptophyta > Magnoliopsida > Poales > Poaceae > Poa > Poa pratensis. Next base: position 43,191,634 of record CAMZMU010000059.1, on the reverse strand, counting down.
CTAGTCCTTTGAAATTTTCCAGCAAAGGAACACCTGGAAAGCACAAGCATAAGCATGTTGAGCAAAGCAACTGAAAAAAAGGCTAGATTACATTCTTCATACACATGCAGATGAGTTTAGACTTGCGATTTATTTTACTGCAACGATATCTTATCAACAGTTAACATAACTGACCAATAAAAAAAGTCCATGAATCTATTACTGCAACGATATAGTTCCATAAAGCATAAAAGGACAATGGTAAATATTGGTAAGAAACATAACGGTGGACGGGCATGCAGCATCGAAATCAAATCTGTTAAGACGAGGACAATGCTTTCTGAATCGACTGAATATTTGGAACTAGATGAAAACAAATCGACTAGATACCAGGAACCTGAATCCCAATAGAAATACAAGAAAAATACCCAAACGATCAACTATGCATATAACTGGAAATTTTCATATTTCCTCACCTATGTACAGAGAAATACATGCAAAAAAAATGTTAGCATGTAGGAAAAAGATGTAGTAACTTCAACGAATATCTATATATACTCTTACTCTATTTATAATTTAGTGATTTCTTTCGATCATCTTAAGGTAATGTGAGTATACAGAATATTTGTGCACTCCACAGTATACAATATTCGATTTGTTGATCAAAATTTTGAAGAGGTAACTCGTATAGAAAATGAAGCAGTGTTTACGCACCACCCCGGTGTAGTTGTTTGGAAGAAATAAAGGCCAAACATTCATCTAGCTTTCCGGTCTCAAACATAAGGTAGTCAGGGTCGTGACACCTCCCTCCAAGAACCAGCTAATTCCAGGCACCTATAAATATATCAAGTCTTCTCTTGGTGAATACCTTATGTTTATCCTTGGAGTACTCAGAATGTCATGAGAATATACCGACTTTATAAAAGAACCTAAAGAAAAGTATACAGTTCAATAACCAAACAAACAAATTGTAACTCTCATTTCAGACTGATGACCAAAAAAATCGGAACAAAACAAGCCATATGCAGGGGGTTAACAATGATCAGTACTGGGCAACAGAGTGTTCCTGAACAGAAAGCCTCCATCTACTACTGTTTGCATTTCATCTTTCATGCACCATTATCTCTCATCTTATTAACTTGTCGAATGTATTTCTTTATTTCGAAAAATGGAAACTACATGAGGCATTCCTGCACTCCACACTCCACTCCAATGAGACCCTTAATTACCTTGATGCAGCGAACGGGGAACCAGCAGGAGGTGGTCGTAGACGGGCAGCTGCAGTTGGAGCTCACGGACGGCGTCGACGACCAGCAGCTAGTGGAGGAGCTCGAGAAGACTTCCAACGAGCAGCAGGAGAGGGCCACTTCAGGAGCTAGATTGGAAAGGAGTGGAGCCACCTCTCCCGCTGCCACCGGAGCCGGATTCACAGGTCGAGTTCGACGACGGCGGCGTCTTGGCAGGATGAAGAGGCGGCACTGGGGGAGATCGTCGGGGTGCTGGGAAAGGACGCCGGGGAGGCGAGGAGGAGGGGTCGCCGGGGAAGCAGCTAAGATCCGCTGTTCCTCCTGACCCTTGATGGCCCCGGCGTGGCCGTCGGGGAGGAGGGGTCTCCGGGGCGCCAGCCTAGGGCTCCGCCCCTCCTCCTTATCCAGGGGAGGGAGGACGCCGGGGATGAGCGAGGAAAGGTCGCCGGGGAGGAGCGGCGCGGCGGCGACCGGAGGATTGGGAGAAATGAAGGGGAAAAAAAGGGAATAGAGGAACGTGTCGGTGTCGCTAGAGCCAGTTTTTTTTTTGCTCGTAAAAGAGAGATTTCGGAAGAAAGGGAAGAGAAGGGAGGAGCGTGTCGCGAGGTGACGCGCGGACAGAACTGCGCGAGCGATGAATCGGCGAGAAAAGGGAATACGACACGCGACCAAAAACGGAAAGGGAATAGACGCGACATGACACGCGACGCTCTCCAGCGTGCCAGAAACGAGCGAGCGCTCGCGCGCTCGAGAGCTAGCCGTTTCGGAGCGTGACGGGTGTCGCTCCATACGGTGGCTAGCGCGAGCGGAAGCAAACTTGGATACGTCTCCCACCAGGCTCGTACGAAGCACGTACGCGCGGCAGGTTCGCTGGCCCCTTGCGCCGCACGTGCGCGACCAGGCCGGCCGGATGGACGTACAGAAACCAGCGCACGTGACGTACAAAACCTGCTACTGCAGGCACGGTATCATGAAATTTTAAAATCTGAGATGTACAAGCAATACGGGAGTATAGAACACGGTGTACAACTCATGCATTTAATTGCACTTTTTTTCCCTTTGGTTAGTATTTTCTGGTACGCATGTACACTTGTATGTACAACCATGTTGCTATTGAATGTACACTCACGTTGTTACCGGATGTACACAATGCTACTGGATATACACCCACACTGTTACTAGATGTACACAATGCTACTGGATATACCCCACACGCTGCTACTGGATGTACACCCACGTTGCTGCGGGATATACACAATCCTACTAGACGTACATCCACAGTGCTACTAGATGTACACGATGCTACTGGATGTACACCCACACGCTGCTACCGGATGTACACCCACACTGCTATCGGATGTATAACCACACTGCTACCGGATGTACAACTATATATAACCGGATGTACAAAAAAAGTTTGTCGAAACCTATCAACATGGGATCTAGTTTTGAAGATCTCGACGCTAGGAGCTCAAAAGTGAAAACGGTTTGTAATTCAGATTAGCGGTTCTAAAAATATTTCGTTTTGAAAAATAAAATGGAAAACTAGCCTCACACCCTCGTATCCCTTTCTCTCTCATCCTCCACACGTTGCTGCTACGGGATGTACACACATTGTTATTGGATGTACATCCACACTGCTACCGGATGTACAAACTATACGGAACGAGATGTACAAAAAAGAAGTTTGTTGAAACCTATCAATATGGGATCTAGTTTTGAAAATCTCGACGCGAGGAGCTCAAAAGTGAAAACGGTTCTTAATTCGGATTAGCGGTTCTAAACATATTTCGTTTTGAAAATATTTCGTTTTAAAATTTCGATTTTAAAAAATAAAAGGGAAAACTAGCCTCCCACTTTCCGTATCCCTTTCTCTCTCATCCTCCCCATGTTTAATCTGGTGGCGGCACTTAGCGGACATGCAAATAGCCCCATGAAACTGAGCAAGGAGAAGGCGACACTGACTCTACATTTCTAGGGATTTCCGAAATGAAGAGAGAAATGAAACCACTCGAGTCCACGTGTACACGGCCCATCCACCCGGCCCATACGTCCGTGCAAACTCCGCCGCCGCCGAGGCCTCATTCCCTCAGGGGCGCAACGCTGCCGGCGTCAAGCCGGCCTTCCGACCTCCCCCCGCCGGCCGCCGGTAAACAACCACCGCACCCGCATCACCACATTCGTCTCGTCTGCTCACTGTTATTCACGAGGCGCATACCGCGCCAGCGCTCCCGGCTATTCCCGCTTACTGTTCTCGTTCACGGTGCTGGTTCAGCCACGCTGATTTGTTCCGATTCGAGCAGGGATCACGCACGATTGGCGCGGCAAATTGGGGCCGCTAGGCTCCTGTCTTGAGGAATCGCGGGCTCCGCCAACGGCTGTAGGCATCGCCGCGGCTTTGCCCAGCCCCAATCTGGGCGTCACTAGGGGGGTGGGTGAGTGGGCTGCCCTGTGCCATCACATCGGACCACGGAATCGACATATCTAAAAAGAGGTAGTGTATCCACGCGACATGCATTTTCCGCTACTGTACTTGACAGAGATCGCCCAACTTGGGTTTTTTGCTTATGCTTAAATGAGTAAGTGCAATAGATTTTTGGCATCTTGCTAAGCTAGTTTGTGATCCCACCGAGCAAGGACTGAAAAAAAAAATAACATTAGTTAAAAAATGCATGATATGCACTCAGATAGGCGGCAGGAGCATCCCCGTAATCCAACTACCAAAGTTTCTAGATCTACACAAGAGTAATGCTAATTTGATATGCATGATCGTTTAGAGCTATTGTAGATCATGCAATATTCTTTGGCTATCCACCATGCATGAGAGGTTAATAAATGAGTGGCCAGTCGTGATAGGTTCACGCATAAGGACTAATCACGAAAAGAAAGAGAAGAATCTGAATACTAAGCAAATAAGATTATAAGCATACATACAAAACATTAGTTAAAAAGTCTTCTGAAGAGAAAGGTGGAGCTTCAGAAGTGTACTATCAGCCATGTTGAGTTTATGCACTTTGTGAAATAGTAGTTTTTTTTTGGGAGGTGCAATTGTCCTTACTATGAAAGCCATGATGGGCATTCTAATTCCCAGTTTGCTCAAATGACATAAGCCGTTGCTATAGATAAAGTGACGCAAGAGGATATACATGCCATGTATATGGCACATCTGGCGTCCACGATTACAGAATCTCATCGCTCTATGATCTTCCCATCTCTGATATGATGTTCGTTGCCTCTGAGAGGACGTGTCCAAAACTTACCGAGACATACTAGCTTCCTGGAAAACTGTTCACTTAATATTCTAAAAAGCTAAAAGAACTTCAGCATGGTCTCAAAAGTTGGCTATCAGTTATCCAATTATTGTTTCTGACAATAGTATGTAGCGAGCAACAATCACTTCATGTGCACCCTGTCATATGCAATATAAAGATAACCAATCATTAACATGATGTTGTGATTATTCATATTGGAACTGGAACATAAATCCGTAATTGCTAATTACTTAAGAATTTATGTACAAATCATGCAAATGCCAGCATGGCATTATATGTCATAAATTATTGGGTACAACAGATTCCCTTTCTTACAGACATACATTAAAATTATAATGTGTTGAATGCCATTGTTATCTTGTTTTCAAATGCAACAGATGGAGTATTTATTTGTCACACTATCTTGAATGTGGCTTTAAGACATAATTTTGTTATTATCTGCCTGTGCAATTTCTCTGAAGGAGATGTTTCATCATCTATTGCGTGTTGAGGCCTCGCATGCTCTTTTAGGAGGATGTTGTCATTGAATGTTCTGTATGTAAAGGGAAAGCGATGCCGCTGCAAGGATGAATGGTGAAACCATGCTATAGGATATTCATATAAACACACACAACATTCAGTGAAGGTAGCAACTGCTATATGTAATTCATCTTGTGCACCCGTTTTATGACTCAGTTCTATGGCAGTTTGGTCTGCATGGAATTTTCTCTCCTTTTATTTTATTTTCAGATCAATAGGATTTTTTTGTTATTTCATTCCACGTCAGATTCTCTTATCAAGATGTGATGCTGATTGAAGGGTAGTGAAGGTCACTCATTGGACCAATCACTGAATGAATCTATTTAGCTCCTTTTGGCAAAGCACTGTGCCACGTGGTCCAGTGATTTGAGAGAGTCTTAGTCTGCAACTGTTAGAAGGAGCTATTGAAATCGTTTTCTTTCGCCAGCTTTTTTTGGCTGTGCACAAAGTAGGCATATCTGTAGACCTATTCGAATTCTCTGTCGTTCTCGATGGTTTTATCACCATGCTATGCTTGAACTTTGAGATGCACACACACTAGTCGAGTTGTACCCTGCCCCTTATGCCTGACTATTCATTCCTGCAACGTGTCGCTGTAGAAAATCTCTTCTATTAGGACAAATCATTTACCCAGACCCGACACAAGTTTGTTCCTGTAAGAATGAGCCACCATCTGAAACATGATTCTGGTGACGTGATATTCTTTTGTGTTCATTGTCTTGATGGCCACACCATTATGCTCATACCGAGGCATGTATACATGAGAATGCTGTTTTGGTTTGCTTTTACTGAATGGTCGTTGGTTCATTCTTTCTTTTCAAAACTTGAGTTTGATGACATCAAGGCTTGAGAGAGCTGTTAGGAATTTTGGACCTATCAGAGTTGTCACATGCAGACCTGTACCAGATTATGTGAATATGTTTTACAAGTTTAGATATCTTCTTTAGGTTAGCAGATGTCAAGTTTGTATAATCTGCATATTTCAAAGAGAAAAGGTTATTGACATCAAAAAAGAGAAAAGGTTACAGTTTCTGCACACCAAGCACACACAAAATGCATTTTATAAAGGACCACCACAGTCTATAGCTGTTTCCAAAATGCAAATAGCTGTTGCACACGTGACGTTGGCAACAAAATCATTTGCATCTGTGAGATGATAAGCTTTGCCGTCAGAACTTTAAATATATTCGCTTCCACTTATGTTGGTGGAGGAATAGTGACAACCTCCGGTGCTATATAAACAACCTCATGTTCAACTTTCTACAGCCAAAGTGATCAAGCAGTTGCATATGCAGTTTATCCTTCTCTCCCACCTTTAAGGCCCTCACCTTGCCTCTTTTCCCATCATTCAATACTTATAAATGGAGTATGCTAACTTGCGACGCCAAGCAGCATCCTTGAAAAGAAGCCTCTTTGATCAGGCATGTGCTATGTTCATATCAAACCTTAAGCATTGTAGTGAAGGCGCAATACAAGTCTCTCTCTCTTTTTTAGGGAGGCAAACAAGGTTTTCACTTGGCACCTCTGGATACAAACTTTGACACACCTTAGAGGAATTTGAATGAAGCACAAAATATTGAATAAGTTTTCTGCCATGTAGATTTCAAGTTCGACTTAATTTTATGTGCAGCAATGCTTTAAAAATTCGGATATACATATTTTACCATTTGTAACTCGTTTTCTGCTATTTATCTTATTTTAGTATCTGTTGGTATGAATATTTGCTGATTTAGCTAATCATATATGATAACAGGGGTATTTGGATGAGCAATTTTGTCAGGTTGAGGACTTGCAGGATGAAGCTAGTCCTAATTTTGCAGAAGAAGTGGTTTCTTTGTTCTTTAAGGACTCAGCGAGGCTAGTGACAAACATTGAGCAAGCTATGTAAGCAATGACCATTTTATAAACTTCGTATTCTATTTCACATTCAGCTGTATTATGTTGGTAAGTGATATCTAATAATAACACTGCAGGGAGAAGTATCCCGGAGATTTCAATAGATGGGATGCACACATGCAGCAACTTAAAGGCAGCTGTTTTAGGTATGTTTGGACAGTTTGGACAGTTACTTTTGAATATCTATAGGCAATAGATGATAAGATGATTAGATGTTACACGCATGTGTGACAGAAAGGGTGGTGATTGACTTGGGCTGTTGAATTGTGTTGCCCTTTTTAGGTAAGTTCTTGTGTAGTTTTGATTACCTATTCTGCGGGGGAGGAAAAGTCCTGCTCTTCCCAACAAACTGCCCAACCTGGATTAGAAAGCCATCGCCTGTTAAAGGAGAGCCACACATGTCCAAGGTCGGTTTCATGGGTGAAAAATGAGAACTTTTTAGTTCCATATTTTCTTCCATAAGTTTGTAGTGAACTTAATCTGAACCTTTGACCACATGCAATATTGTAAGTTCACAAAAAAATTATGAGTAGGATTTTTTCCAAATGAGCCGTCAAATGCTTCATGAGCCCCAGAAAGCTCATGTAGGTCTAGATTGCTTCTAGACATCTGGTGTGTCTGAATAATGTATTTTGTATGACCTCAATTCTTGAAATAAAGCCTTGCAGTTAGTTTGCTTGTATTGTTTGGTTGGGGGTGCCTATACGTTTGTTTTACTTGAAGTACCTCTGTCTAGTGCCCTGAGTGCTATAGTGCAGTAGAAGCTCAGTGATTGTGTAAACCAGTGCTATAGTGCAGTAGAAGTTCAGTTATTGTGTAAATGAATTGTTCTTACAGAGATCTGCTGATGCAGAGACCTCTGTTGCTTTAGTGGGTGCATTACCGATCGTATGCTGCCATTCCAACTAAATGTTCTATGCATGACATCATCTTTCTACAAATGATGAGATTACATACTTCCAGCTTGTTTGCCGTGGTATAAGGAGCTGATGTTTTTTTATTTGCGTGTTAAGGGTGTGCGAAACGGTTTGTACACAACCCATCCAAACTGTAGGTCAATTTTTTGTACTAGTTTTGTCACCCCGATCTGCAACTTGAAGGAAAGTGGACTAGGGAGCTGCTGGCCAGTGGCCTGTTTCCACGGTTTTTGGTTTATCCAACACCCTTATATGTTGCGATGTTTTGGGCTTAACATAACACAAATTTCCACAGCATTGGCGCTTCTAAGATGAACAACGAGTGCACATCATTCAGGAACAGCTGCGGAGAAGAAAACGCTGAAAGGTATCTGTCTCTCCCTTCTGCTTAGTTGGTTAGCATGTACAGATGTACTCATTAGCTCCTCACCGACACATCCTCTTCTGTGCCTGTTATGCAGTTGCAGGAGATCTTTCCAGAAAGTGAAGAGGGAGCATGCTGTCCTTAGGCAGAAGCTGGAGTCCTACTTCCAGTTAATCTCTGTCACCTGTGAGCTGGTCATCACGGTGCCTATCCTGTCTCGCTGTGTGTTCTAATAACATGGCACATGTGTCCACACGCAGCTGCTGCGACAAGCCGGTCCTGCCCGGACCGCGACCAGGCCTGGAGGCAAGTAAGCAGACACCTCTTGGCACACCAGTATATGGGGTAGCTGCGGTGAATAAAAGACCCAGGAACAGCAGACATGCCTGGTGCTGCCGTGGGTGCAAGTTATTGCTTACAAGATACTTATCATATGATCGTCATTTAAAGAAAAGATATCATATAATCAAGGGAGTCCTATTGGTGTCCTGTTGTGATAGTAGTCTGGTAGTCGTATCGTACCCTGTCCGCGATTATACGCGATAAATAAAACCGATAAGGAGCCTGTGAAGGTCTTGCTTTCTTTTCTTATTATGACTTCCAAGTTTGTGAATATCTGCATGGTGAGATCATCTGAAAGGCCGTCCAGTCCAGTGATAGTGCGATAAATAAACCAATTGATACAGCGAGCTTTCTTTTCTCCTTGCTTCACTTGGAGCTTGTGACATCGCTTTCATTTCTTCTCCCCTTGTTTTGTCTGAACTGTCGTTCAGATTGCGACGGGTCGATTTGCAGAGTTGCATCTCATTTTTTTTTTTTGAGGACAAGGTGGTCGTACCACCGCTCGAATAGATAGAAAGAATTGATCCAGTTTATAAGGGAAATCGGGTCCAAAAACCATACAATCTGTACAAAAGAATGACACAAACAAAGCGACCGGTCGTCCACACGACCCAAGTCGACAAACGTCACAACACACCACCCGCTCCGGGGCCGCCGCCCCGGCGTAACAACCAGATCGACCTTCGCATTGCCCGAAAGCGATCCAGTCATGGTCGACGAACCCTCTGCCCCCGCAGTCTTCATCCAGCTTGCCACCAAAACCACCATGTACCGGGGCCGCCGCCCCGGAGAAGCAACCAGATCGACCTTCGCATTGCCCGAAGATGATCCAGTTAGGTCGACGAACCCTCTGCCCGCGCAGTCTCTATCCAGGTCGCCACCCAGACCCACGGTAAGCAACGGCTCTGCCTCATAGAGTCGCCATAGCGTGGGAGCCCGAGGCCGCCGCCTCGGCATAACTCCACCGTCCGGGGCCGCCACCCCGGCATCCACCTCCCTGACCACATCGCCAACCTACCCATCAATCGCGAACCGTCGCACCGAGAGAGCCGATGACTCCAAGACGACGCCTCCAACAAGGTAGTGACGCGTCCGTCACCGTCGCCTGCCCCCGACGGAGCTTAGGCTTTCACCCGGAGACCATCGGACCACCCCTGTCGAGCCGGATGTCGAAACTCCACGACGATGCCAACAAGAAGGAGAATGACGCCCAAGGGCGCCGCCATCGTCGGCACCGACCGGAGTCGGTGCAAGGCTTTCGCCCGGAGTTCGATCCGCCCATGAAGCTTAGGTAACCGCAAGGAAGGAGTCCGCATCCGTGGCCGCTCACCGACCTCCTCCGCATGCCGTAGCCGCTGCAGCACCTCCCGCCGCCGGAGCCAACAAGCAAGCCGCACTTCTTGCCGCATCGATCCGGGGCCGCCGCCCCGGTTTGCACGTCACCCGGGTGCCGGAGCACGGCAGCCGGAGGCCACCTGCCGCGCCCGAACCCCCACCCTGCACCACACCCTCCTGCCGAGCCTCTCCGCCACTTCCAGGAGCTGCACCCCGACGCCACAGCCACGCCGCCAACCCGACGAGCCGTCCTTCCACGCCTCACAGCGCCGATTTCCATGCCCTCGGGAGCACCATGGCCATGGCCTTGACGCTCCCTCCGCTCCACACCGCGCCCTCCAGACCCATCACCGCGCCCTCCTGCCTGCGCCCGCACCGCCGGCCACCTCGATCCACGCGGACGCGCATGGGCCCGGCGAGCCCAGATCGGGCCCACCAAAGCCCATCGGGCGCGCAGACGACCACCACAGCAGGCGACGGCGCCTCCGCCGCCCGCATCGCCGCCGGCACCCGTCACGCCGTCCACGACCATCTCCCGGGCCCGCCGGCCCGGCTTCCTCCGCCCCAGACCGCCGCCGCCCCCCACGGGCCGGTCTCCACCAGCGCCAAGACGAAGACCACCCCCCCGGCCACCTTTTGGCAGCGGGGGGTGCCGCCACCGCCGCGGCCGAAGCCGGCGACGGCAGCGGCAGGAGGGGCCGGGCGGGGGAGAGCTCGGCGGCGCCGCTTTTTTCCCCTGGCGCCGCCGGGGAGCGACGCGAGGGGCTGGCTCGTAACGTGTGTGTTGTGGTTGCATCTCATTATGTGTCGGTAACAACTGATATTGTGGTAGGCTGGACTTGCGAGCTTGCGATTGCGAAGGTCTTTTCTTTTTGTTAATTCGAGCTTGTGGATGCTTCCACAGTGAGATTGTCTGCCCTTATTTTGTCTGAAATGTCGTCCAGATTGCGACAGATTCGATGTGCAGAGTTGCATCTCACTGTGTGTCGGTAGCCACTGGTGCCGTGGTGCGGTAGGCTGGACTTGGAGTGTTAGGGCAGCTGAGGGGTTGCGATGGATGGAATCAAGGTCTGATGGACATTACTGAGCTAACCGGGAATAGTTGTGAAAACTCTTGTGATGGGCACGATCGAGCTACCGAGCATATATCCAAAATCTAAATGCATGCACTAGTCTAGCATTTTCTAACCTGACTGTGAAGTCGCAACCACTGGAAACGCCGAGAAGGATACAGGAATTTACACTTGAACCGACACATGCGCGCTGTTGCCCCTGCAGTCCACTTAAACAGGACCATCTGGGACGTGAGAATGTGTAGAATCCTGCGAAAAAAAACACCCAAATTCATGATCATTCGGAACGTGAGAATTTCTCGGGAGGAATCCGGTGGAAACCGTGCCGGTTCCTGTGATGATATGACCGCGTTTCTCAGACTGTCACTCACTTCTCTGAAGCGTGAGAAGTGCTAGTGGAAATAAATTTTCCATTGCTGTAACCATCTCCCAGCTGAATAGGGTACAGTACTTTGACTCCGGCAGTTTAGTCCCGAGCGGCCGGCCTGGCGGGAGCACGATTAAACTGTTTGACTTGACGTCGTCAGCACTACCACCAAACGTGCCGGCCATCAAGGGGCCCCGAGGAATGGAAACATCAAAAGTGGGTGCCGCGCACGCCCGCAAGGACATTTGATTTGACGCCGTCAGGCGAACCCTATCTCTTATTTAATTTTCAGCGATTCAACTAGGATAGGACTAGGAGGCCGCATATATTGCTGGAGTATTGTGTGATGTAATTGACAAAATTTGGTTGTTACAGCACCTCCACTGGCACCCCTTAAATTATGTCGGGCACACCCGGAAATATGTCCGCTTTGGGGCGTGCTGGACACATGTCCGGCACAATATGGGGTGCTGCCCACACGGCACCCCCCCCGACCAAATTCAAATTTGTTGATCACAAGATCATTTGCATATTTGTAGTTCAAAAGACGATATTTCATTCGAACTAGACATTACAATGAACTTTAAACTAAATTTTAAAGTAAAACTAAACCTAATCTAATAAGCGCTGGGAGCATCGGGGCCAGCCTCGTCATCGTTCGGCGTCGGGACGACAACCAGCCTCATCGTCGTTCGCCGCATCCGCATCGAAGTACGCCGGTGTGCCATGCTCATTGCGTTGCCACAAGCGCGGCCAGCGCCTATCCGACCTGGCTTGCACCGCCATCCGGTGTGCCTTTGCCGCTGTTGTGCGCGCACGTAGGCGCCTCGCCTGTCGTTGCGCAATTAGCGTGTGCCACGCCTCCTCCACCGCCTCGTACGCCAGCCTCTCCCTCTCCACCTCCGTCGTGAAGTCCTCCGTCCCCATTGTCGTCTCCTTGTCCACGATCGCCTTGTCGTCCCGACGTCTCCTCTCCAACTCCGCGGCTTCGTCCATTTCCAGCTCAGTGCAGGCGGATGCAGGGTGGGTGACCTCTTTAGATGACAAATATGGAGGGATCTCGGGCGATGGAGGCAGAGAAATAGGTTTACCTCCCGCCCAAGCGCGCCCTTATCTATCCATCTCACTCTCACCGCTCATTCCCTCCAACATCCCCCACCCCCTTGATCTCTTAGAAAGTTTCTTCACCAAACGAGCAGGTAAGCGATGGCATCCTCTCTGGTGTTCTTCCACTTCTGTCTACATCATCATCCTCACCATTCTCTCTTATTTTTCCAGAGTCTTATAATCAACTTAAAGTTAGTTTAATTTAAATATATTGCTATATGTCGTCCCATAAATGATAATTCTTGTGCCAATTAGGCATGTTGTGACAAATCAACTCTTAATGAGGACAACACTAGGTTAAAATCCCAACTTAAAAAGGGCCTATCCATATGTCAATGGCGAGTGGAGATTTTTGGCTCCCGAGTTCTAGTGCTCTGTTTATTTTAAAAGAATTCATAAACAATATTAGTGAACAATGCACATATTCAAATCTCCAAACAATGATGTATCCTACATCATGTTCTCCAAACAATATTAGTGAACAATGCACATTTTTCTTAAACAATTAAGAAAAAATCCTACATCATGTTCTCAATGATGTATCCCACAAACGTAACCTCTCAGTTCAAAATATGGCGTATTCTAAGCTACAAAGAAATGGAAAATGGGTGGATATGAGTATAGTGAACAATGCACATATTCAAATCTCCAAACTTTATCTGATTTTACCATTTTTGTTTAACCCGGAATAAAAATAGTTTCGCATTGTGATTCTGTATGATTGTAGGATACATCATTGACTACATCCAAAAATTTCTTCATATTTTTTTGAACTTATAATATTTTTTTATTTTTATAAACTAAAGGGATCACTCGAGCCCGATAGCCAAAGTGATTTTTGCTCAATGGCCCTTTTAAGAAATCAAAAGGAAAATGTTTGGAAAGAAGGGCTTTGGGTATTCTCCTAAGTCCAAAACGTAAGAAGAAGAAGAAGAAGAAGAAGAAGAAGAAGAAGAAGAAGAAGAAGAAGAAGAAGAAGAAGAAAAGCCTCCCCACCCCCCTAAAATATGTCAACTTTGTGAAGGAGGGAAGATGGAAGAGGATAAGGAGAACAACAACATAGTGAGTGGTAGTGCCACAAGAGGCAAAACAACTCATAATAAATGATTTTGCGAGAAAATATAATCCATTTTATCTTCTTTGCAAGGCAAACAATGGACATGTTTATGCTTAATTTGTTGGTTCATCATATGAATACGTTGAATGTGATATATTTGGGTTCCTAAGGCCATGCTACTGCGCTCTAGAACCCATCCAAAAAATGAGTACCTAAATCCCTGACTTGATTCATTGTGGAAGTATGACTGGCGGTTTATAGGTTCTCGATTGGAGCAAGTAATCACATGACCGGGAGCAAAGACATGGTGAAGGATTTAATTAATAAACTATCCATTCAAACCTATGTTTCGTTTTGGGATAATTGAATATACAAGTATTGAGATATGGCAAGGTGGTGGTCTCTTGATACGTCAACTAAGAGCGTCATGTTTGTTGAACCCCTTTATTAAAATTTTCTTTTTGTTCAGCAACTCTTGCTCAATGTGGTTATTGATTTGCATCACGCGACCATATTTTGGAGAATTCTCACCTAGTTGCATTATCTAGATAACCTATATTTGTGTTATTCCCTAAATTGATAAAAAAGAGTTAAAATATGTAGTCTCATATTCACCTCCGCTATAATTGACCTCTTAGCTCCTTCACAATCACGACGAAGGTTTCCAAGTGACACCTGGCCGCCTAGGGGTCGTAAAACCTCCAAAAGTTAAAACATTGTCTATCACTTGGATCTTGAAGACATTTCAAAGTTTCACAAAGAAATTTATCAAAGCACCAAAGATCTCATAAGGATTCAAGTGAACTATGGAGAGTAGGTGCCATAATATGGGTGTAAGGCTTGAGGCTCGGGCTAGCTAGGGTTCCTTATTCTTTATTTTTTCTCACTTTTCCACTTGATGGCAAGGGGTATATATATATATATATATATATATATACAAAGGGTAAAATACGAACATTATAACGAAAGGTAGCGCCCTAGATAGTTTCAAATGAAGTTACTCGATAGTACCAAACCATTTTAAAATTTGAAAGATCGGGGCGAGAAAACGAATTCCTATAAGCTCAAGAAAACTGTAGAAAACACAGCACCCCAAAGGTACCATGGAAGGCGCACACAAAAGTTCTGGATCAAAACCACAAGTTTTTCTCCATGAGAAACATCGTGCTCGCTGGTGCCGGAAAAGATATGCTCAGAGGTCCAGCACATAACAGAACATCCTCTAAATAGAGTTGGCCATAAAACTATTGAGTCCCTACTCGGAGGTTCCGAGCCTTCGCTTCGAAGTGTCGTGCCTATACATGCGACCTCCTAGATGAAGAACACATACTCGGTAGTTCGAGGGAACAATCCCACACGGTACGACCCGAAGGAAAATAACATGCGTAAAATTTGTTTTGCTGCCAGTCTCTCATTCTCTCTGGTTCGTAGGTTCTGGGAAGTTCTATATGGTGTTTACGGTAAAATGAAAAATCGTAAAACTATATGGTTAAATAAAATAATCGAGAGCTTCTTCTATTATGCTTCGGATATTACAATGTTTCACTTTGCAAATCAACTTGATTTTATTCGTGGTGAAAGAGATAAATTATTGGATATTTTGAGGAATTCTTTCGAGCTTGTTAAATGTTCATTTTGCTGTTTGCCAAGTGTCCCTTGGATAATAAGACACACCTATGACTTCAAAAAATATAAAATAGTGAATTCTACTTTTTACCTACAATTGTGCATTTGTGAAACTTATTACCCCATTTAGTAAAAGAAATCAAACACACCATATATAAAATTTTGAACAAGGTTTTACCCATTTGGTATTCTGCACGTTTCGTTACAATAGACATGCATGCGAGGTCGATGTGGTGCGAAAAATATGTAAAGATCGAAGGGCGTCATTGATGATCACGTCTATCCTTCTCCTTCACCATATGTTTGATTTCTCGTTATTGTCCTGATATTTTTCAACCTCAAGCATCACCTCACACCTTGCCCAACAGACATGTACATGAGAAAAGAGGGTCCAAAGTTTATAAAATGGGCAATCTATACAATTTTGAATTAGATGGGATAATTAGTGTCACAATTTCCTAACTACCTAGGGGTAAAAAGGGGAATTCACTCAATATAAAATTACATTCTTCATAGGAGACATCTCTTTTCTCAATACTTAGGGGTTAAAAATTACCCATTCCAACTAGAACCACCAACAATTCAACAAGCGATTAGTTCCTCAATTGCCTTGTCAATAGGTGACCACACTGGGCCTCATGCATGCAACCAAATCCGAGGATTTTGCATCATCACAACCCAAAAATATCACATGCACGCAATCCAACTGATCCAATGGAAACACCTTTCCATTCCTCCTCATGCAGGCAGTCCAATAACGCCTCTATGTCTGTCCCAGTCAAAACCTGCTACTCTGGGCCACGTGTCTCCAGGGATACATGCAACCAATCATGCACATACTGCATCAAACTTGTAGTTACCTAGAACCACCTCTTGGACAGGTGGTGGAGTCAGGGATCCGGTGTAGAGTCAGGGATCCGGCTTCACCCACTAGAGTTCAAATTCTGATATGTTATTAGCAGCATAAGTTTAGAGCATGTTTGATTAATTAAGATAACAACTCAACACCTTGAGGGAAAAGACATGTACACTTTTTGAAAGTTAATATCACTTACAAAAAAAATCTATAAGAATGAAATAATCATGTATGCAAAAATGATATTAGAGAGTAATTAAGACAGCAATAAGTATTTTTGAACCATGCAAGAGGGATGCATGTAATATATAAGAAGGAAGAAATTTAGGTCAGGAAAGACCTTAGTACATCGACCCAAAACACTAACACGACCCGCAACGACCTACAACAAGAAACAAAGAAGAAAAAACAACAACAAAGAACAGCGACCAGAAGGCACTTCAGGCTACTACTGAAAGGATAAGCGGCCCTTGCTGACTGCCGCCCATTGGAGTGCCTCGGATTTGATGTTCTCGATCAAAGTTTGCATTGGTTTGGACACTTTGTTGAACACCCTTCTGTTTCTCTCGCACCAGACCGTCCAGGTAACCAACATGAAGACGGCGAGGAATTTTTCCGATCATCCCCTTGAAGTCTTTTCTCATTGTTTAACCACCATCTGTTTAACGTGGAGCTCGCCCGTGGTTTGGACAGTAATAAGTATAATTAAGAGGCTACAAATATAGGTGGTGAGGACATCATTCATCCACATCTATTGAATGTACAATTCTGACACTGAACTAACTATTTTGAACGACCCAAATCAAAGTAACAAACATATTTTTTTTATATTTGTGGAGAAAACAAGGGAGAAAAAGCGACTAAAATGCAACATAGCATCTAGGTATATCAATGCAGTAAAATTATTGTCAAGAGGTCCAAAACTAACAAAAAGTTTTGAATATGTTGGCAACAATAACATAAGATGCATACAAGGTTGTCAAAAATGTGATTCCGATCGGATCGGAACCTCTATTGTAGGATTGTAAACCATAGGATCATAAATGTCAAAATCATAAAATCTTAAATCATATTTACCAGAATCATAGAATTGGTTCACTCAATTTGGGTTGTAGATTCATAGAATCGCATAGTGGAATCACAATTCTGACAACTCTGAATCAACGAAAAAATTACACGCTATTTCCTGGTTAATAGCACGATATAGCGTATTTGGAGAGGCTACGCTATATTTAGCCTAAAGTTGACGCTACAACGCTATTTTCGTCTTATACGCTCGAAACCACACTAAACGTGGTAACGTTATAGCTACGCTAACAAAAAGTCTGGAAATAACGTTCGGTGATGATGATGGCGGGCAATCTGGTGGTTCTTCTAGTTATTCTGAAGATGATGTCAATGATTCTGATTAAAGATTAAAATATTTATCTTTTAGTTTATTACTTTTTCATTGTTTTAAGCCTCATATTTATATTCGTGCCATGGATTTGGCCTTAACATTTGAATATGGTTACCTGGTTATGCATGTATTGTTTCTGGAAAAAAAATTAGTGCTGAAATCCTTAATATTTGGGCTATTTCTTACAACTTTTTCATCACGCTATTTTATATGTAACTTCGCTATATAACGCTAT
The DNA here is from genome assembly GCA_947311845.1 of Poa pratensis. NCBI lineage: Eukaryota > Viridiplantae > Streptophyta > Magnoliopsida > Poales > Poaceae > Poa > Poa pratensis. The sequence continues at coordinate 43,174,043 of CAMZMU010000059.1, read as the reverse complement.
ATCTTGTATAGCTTCTGGAGGAGGGCCACGCTATTTTTGATAGCACGCTATTTTTTTCCTCGCTCTGAATGCATAAATCGTTTTCCAAAACTAAAGTTCATAATGAATGTGTGCATCTCCAAAACATAAAAAATCTATATCTTTTCCAAAACTAAATCTTTGGAAATCAAATATTCTGGCACACTCTCACCCTCACTAACTGACGGTAACGCACGAGCGAGTTTAACGGAAGGCGAGCTGGTGACGGACGACGTCAACACAAATCAAAGCCCGGCGACATACGCGAGGCAACAACAAACCGAGCCAAAACGAAAACACAAAAAAGCAACAGAGGGAGGGAGGCACCTCCGCCGGCGCACGACGGCGGGAAGCAAAACCCCAGCGCGCGCATCGGCCCCCCGAAACCCTCCGTTCCCGCCCATTCCGAGGCCGATTCCGCCCCAATCCCGCCGGCGGCGGCCTCGATCTGCGCCGCGCGCCGCCTGCCGGGAGGCGGGGAATGGGGAGCGTCGACGGCGACAGCGAGGGGCTCCACGAAGGTGAGGCGTCTGATTTCGAATGCATGTCGAGGATTATCCGAGCTAGGAGCTCGAATTTTAGTCAGCGGGTGCGTTCTCGTGATTTTCGGGGCGCGCGCGCATGTGGCGAGTTCGTCGGCTATATGCAGTCCGGATTTTTTTCCCGAGCTTGATTGATTCAGCGCTTTGGAGCTGATTTATCGTTTTCTAGCTTACGACGCTCGATTCCCTCTTTCGGCGGAAGATTTTCCGAAGAGGCGCTGCTGTTATTTAGCTCCCCCGGAGTTCGAATTTCGATTGTTTTGTCGTGTCCCGTTTTTTTTGGGACCGTCTGAAATGTTAGCTTGAACTGTTGATCCTGTACTCGTTTTTTTTTTGCATGTTTGCCAACATATTTTGCTTTACATGGCGGTGCGAAAACCTTTGCAGATGCTCGGCGCGCGGAGGTGATCAAATGGCTGGGTGCCTTAATCCCGGAGCACCGTCTGCCATTCTATGCATCCGACGAGGAGCTCCGGGAGCTGCTCGGCGATGGCACGGTTCTGTGCCGTATAGCGGACGCACTCATCCCTGGTGCTCTTGAGGTGTGCATTTTGCGCTTCGAAAATTTCCGGGTCATGTTGATGTAGTACATGATTTGATTTTGGCTGTTTTTGTTTAGGGGTTACCTGGTGGTTATGCATCGTCAGAGCAGAGGTCGGGAAATGTGAAGAAGTTCCTCTCGGTGGTTGCTGACATTGGGCTGCCAGGATTCAGCGTGAAAGACCTTGAGGAGGTGAGGTTCTATTATTATATAAGTAGTTGGTGCCATGCTCGAGTTCTTAATTACCAGAATTGCTGAAACTGATTTCTTATGGGTAACGTGGTTGTTGGTCTTATTGCTGTATTGCATAGTAAGGTGGTTAGCACTTTGGGTAGTGGGTTGCATTGCTGGAAAGTGACAAGTTACATTATAATAACTCAACTCATGGATGTGATGATTACAGGGACCGATGTCTTCGGTGGTGGATTGTCTCTTGGTGCTGAGGGACAATCTAAATCCTGGATTGGTTGATGATAGTTCAGGGGATGTTTCAAAGACCCTTCACGAAAAAAATGGAGAGTTCCACAAACTGATGGGTCTCTAGTTGCTGGTGCAGCACAAGGGAGAACACCCTCAGTAGAGGACAGGGGAAACGGGCTTCCCTATCCCAAGTCTCAGCAGAAAACTCCTGCCTTTAATGGTATGTATTGTTCATTTTGCACGCAGTTTCGTGAATGAGCTGTAAAAGAAACTCCCTGGGAGTTAGCCTTCCACTCTAGAATTACGTAACAACGGTTAGCCGTCATGTGGACATCATATTGTCGGAGTAGCATGTGGATACAACATATATGTAGTTATGTATCCATATTAACCTCTTATGGCATCAGCCAACTTATACTTCAGGTGTTATGCAAACATAATGACGAAAGCATGATATGATCAGGTTGAGTGGGTTGGCAGGGCTTTAACATGGTTCAAATTCTTCATGCTCACAATATTATTTAATATTTTATTCTTTGTTGCAATTCTAGTTGCTGAGTACTAATACCATCTACTGTAATTTTGGGATGCTACTTTTCTGCAGTCTTTATTTAATTTATACAATCTTGTTGTATATCCTGCAGGACAAAAGCTTCGCGAGATTTTCCAGCTAAAACGCGGATCCTATTCTGATCTTCCAGCTGCCAAGATTTCAGAGATGATGCATTCAAACAGTTTAGATGTAACTTCATTGTTGCCACCTACGATATTTCCTAAGTTTGTTGAATTGCTCTATCTTGTGATGTCCCTTTCCTAATGGTAATTATATTCACAGAATGCACCAACTCAGTCTCTTCTCACAGTTGTTAATGGCATTCTGGATGAAAGTATTGAGAGAAAAAAGGGAGAAATTCCACATGTATGTCTTTGTTTTAAACCACACACCTATCTGTTTCTCTCTTTTCATTGTTACATTTTGCATCTAACATGAATCTTCTCACATCAGCGTGTAGTTTATCTACTGAGGAAAGTAGTGCAAGAAATTGAGCGCCGTCTCTGTGTTCAAGCAGAGCACATAAGAAATGTAAGGAAAACCTTTACTTGAACTTTTTGTTTTTCTTTCGTATTTTTAATACAGCTCTTGATAAGATGATCCCTTTCTTTTCAGCAAAATACTATCATGAAGACAAGGGAAGAAAAGTACCATGCGAAAATTAAAGCACTTGAACTATTAGTAAATGGCACAAATGAAGAAAACCAGGTACAGATTACTTGCTTGATGGTCAGGAGAAATTATAGAAGCTTATAATTATTTTCGATTGTGCTGATATTGTAGTTTTCTTGATCAGATGACAATGAATTGGCTTCAGGTGATCAAGGTGCGATTTGCATATAAATATTCTAATTTCCTTTATTTTCTTTGTTTCTTTCCTTATTCTACACTCAGTACATTTTGCTTGCTTCTATAGTACTATAATATGTTACACTAATGACATACCGATATCTGAACAGATGAAAAGAAGAATGACATCGTACACTTCCTTTTTGAGAATCTCTGATAAATTCTACTTGTAGTACACATGATAAACAAATAGGATAATTTGTTCATCATTTTTACTGTTAGTAGGAATTATGCTGGTAGTAAGTCACAGGATAACATTTTGCAGTGCCTTTCTGTTTCTTGCAGGAAGAGAAGTCGAAAATTGAAGAGAGAAGAAAGTTAAGTGAGCAAAATGTTGTTCAGTTAATGAAAGAAAAAGAAAATGCTGGGAACATGATAGCAAGCCTTGAGGAAGAGAAGGCCAAAATTGAAGAGAGAAGCAAGTTAAGTGAACAAAATGTTGTTCGGTTAATGGAAGATAAAGAAAATGCTGGGAGCATGATAGCAAGCCTTAAGGAAGAGAAGGCGAAAATTGAAGAGCGAAGCAAGTTAAGTGAGCAAACTGTTGTTCGGTTAATGAAAGAAAAAGAAAATGCTGGGAACATGATAGCAAGCCTTAAGGAAGAAATGGAAGAAATGAATAGGCTGCATGAACAACAGCTTGATCAGTTTGAAGTTAAGAAAAGCAACTGGAAGACCAATTAACCATCAAAGTTAAGGAATTTGAGCTTCTTGTAGTGCATTCAAACAGGAAAATAGAAGAAATTGAGACTGCCTCTCAGCTAAAATCACAGTTATGGAACAAAAAGGAAAATATTTTTCAGGATTACATGAATACTCAACAGTTACATGTCAAGGTATGTTTTTTATAACTTGTTCAAATCTTTTTATTGTTTTACTTATTTTTCTATTGATTTGCAATGGTAGGGTTTAAATATATCATCAAGGTCAATAAAGAACGACATGAATGCCTTTCAAATGAAGTGGAGAGGTGAAATGTCTAATTTAGGTAAGTTTTGTTGCATTCTTTTCTTATATAAAATTATACGGTTAGTTCAAGTTTGATATGTTTGCTATTTGAACTTGTGCAGGGTCCAATTTAAAATGTTTAGTTGATGCTGCCGAAAATTATCACAAAGTTCTTGCTGAAAACCAGAAATTGTTTAATGAAATGCAAGAATTAAAAGGTATCCCATTGCTCAAAGATTCTTTCAGATATAGAGCATAGATATCATATTAACATTTTTTAGTATCTGCTCTTTTTTTCTAGGTAATATAAGAGTGTATTGTCGTGTAAGACCATTCCTTCCTGGTCAAGATAAAAAATCGACTACTGTCGATTACATTGGTGAAAGTGGCGAGCTTCTGATTTCAAATCCATTGAAGCAAGGAAAGGACGGAAATCGGATGTTCAAGTTTAACAAAGTTTTCAGTTCATTTGCTTCCCAAGGTACAACTTTATAATAATATATTTTTCTTTTGTTTGCATGTTAGTAAGTTTTCTAATTGGCTTTTCTTTCTAATTCACAGCTGAGGTTTTCTCTGACATCCAGCCGTTGATTCGGTCAGTTCTCGATGGATTCAATGTCTGTATTTTTGCGTATGGCCAAACTGGTTCTGGAAAAACTTACACGATGGTACTGACTCTAATCTTGAGTATTATTTTCGCTGTACTGTATTGGCACTGCTGCTGACTATAATCTTAATGTTAATGTCTATAATTTTTGTTCTTAGAGTGGACCCAGCACATCAAAAACAGATTGGGGTGTCAATTACCGGGCTTTAAATGATCTATTTAATATCTCACAAAGTAGAGGAAATGTTTTCTCGTATGAGGTGGGAGTACAGATGGTTGAGATATACAATGAGCAAGTTCGTGATCTTCTGTCAAACGATATTGCACAAAAACGATATCCTTTTAAATTACCATACTGCATTTTTTGTTATGTTTTTGTATTTATGTTGTTAACATTCCAAAAGTAATGATGGTACTCCTTGACATAAATAAACACTTGGGATTTGGAGCACTTCTCAACCAAATGGACTTGTTCTACCGGATGCGAGCTTACACTCAGTTAAATCAACATCGAATGTGTTGGACTTGATGGAAATTGGACTAGCAAATAGAGCAGTTGGTTCAACAGCCCTAAATGAAAGGAGCAGTCGCTCCCACAGGTTGACTGAACTATTTCCCATAGTTATACTTCTCTTTCTTCTATATAATATGGATTTTTGAAATGATTTTACTACATGTAGCATTCTAACGGTACATGTTCGAGGGTTGGATATGAAGAATGGATCCATCTCTAGAGGATGTCTACATCTCATTGATCTTGCTGGCAGTGAAAGAGTTGAGCGGTCTGAAGCAACTGGAGATAGATTAAAGGAGGCTCAACATATTAACAAATCACTCTCTGCTTTAGGTGATGTGATTTTTGCTTTGGCGCAGAAAAATGCCCATGTGCCCTACAGAAACAGCAAGCTAACACAAGTTCTTCAGAGCTCTTTGGGTAATCGATTGTTTACACATGGTAAATCATGCATTTGTAGTTCTTTTGCCCTTTATAACTATTTCTAATTATTTATGGCAGGTGGACAAGCAAAGACACTAATGTTTGTTCAAATAAATCCTGATGTTGAGTCATATTCAGAAACAATAAGCACTCTAAAGTTTGCTGAAAGAGTTTCTGGGGTAGAGTTAGGTGCTGCAAAAAGTAACAAAGAGGGAAAGGACATCAAGGAGCTGTTGGAACAGGTTTTTATACTTTAGCTTCTATCTAACTCGCCTCAAATTGGGGTTTATTTGTTTCTCTTTTGTGTACTTACGGAACTGTTGTGACCGGCAAAGAAAATATTACTATGTAAAGGAAAATGAAAGACTACCTATAAATGTGATATTTAAATTGTTAACCTTATAAAAATATTTTCCTTCTATGATCACTTCAAACTCAGGTTGGAACCTGATTTAGGACGAGTGGTTACTGTAAACTTGTGATTAGAACTGGTAAGGTGTTAAACTGTTAAAACTACTATTCGTAGTCTGTATTAAGATAATCAGCAGTAAAATGGCAGGAGTTACTAAGCTGTTCCTGCCTGAGTTTTCTGTAGGTTTCTATGCATTATTTATTGAATACTGGATACCGAACTACATCAAGAATATGCCAGAAATCAATGCCGTCAACCATGTAGGGGGATATGTCACACAACCCTGTAAATGAACTTTTGAATCAATTATAGAATAAATTAAAAATATGAATTGCTAAATTTTCATAGACTCATGTGTAGAGCTTTAAGCTTTCTATAATTCAGTAGCTAGAAGACGAGGACTTGTGTATTATTGTTAGATATACAGTGCATGATTCAAGTTTAATGTTGCTGGTGTAAAGTAATAGTTGAAAATTCACACTGATGCTTCGTGCTTGCTGTTAATTGATCTTACTGATGATGATTCTTTCTTATACTGCGGATATTTTGACGTCTTAGTTTAAGAGTTGATCTTCATGTTTTTATTTCCAGGTTTCATCTTTGAAAGACACAATTTCACGGAAAGATATGGAAATTGAGCAGCTCCAACTCATGAAAGACAAATCTAAACCCCATATTTATTCATTGACAAACCAAATAATTTTAATTCCAACCAGGCATCGCTGGCCACATTAACTCTGAGTTATGCTGAGGTGAATGCAGATGCTGGTCATACATCACCCACTCATGTTGCACCTATGAGATTGGATGAAGCATATTACGAAGAAAATGCAGTTGAAGATGGTTTCTCAGTAAGAGAAACTGAATATTCGGTTGGCAAGACGGATATGTTGGACTCCAACTCGGGCATAAGTGACGATACGGCAATGTACTTGAAAGCTTCCATCAGAATTGTTAATTGTTTTCTTTCATGATAATAACTGTGCAATAGGAGCAGTCTATACTTATCATTATGACCGTTTTTCATCTTTTGAAACTATGCTTACTAATTTGATAGCACTCAATAATTTCAGGCATACAGTTCCGTCCCGAGTAGCTAGATCGACTCTTGCCAAAAATGGGCAGCCAGCAGCGTCCAGATTAAAACCAAGAGATGCAGTTCTGAAAACTCCAGGTATGTATTGTAAATCACACAACTATAGGACTTATCTATTTTGACATGATAGGCTACTATTAGCGTGGCACCTGCAAAATGCTAGTGCTCAAATAAAACTTCCAAAATTTGGAAAACTTCATGTTGCTTTGTCCAGCTGTGATGTACGGTGAACATTTAAACTGTAACTTATTTTCCTGTATTGCTACTAATGGGAATCATATTGGCTCACTCACCAGGTCAAACAAAGGCTCCATCCAGCCAGTTGACAGGAGGCTCTTCAGCCAGGCCCTCCAAAAGGTGGCAGAAGTAGAGCACGTTCCGGTTGCTCGGCTGTACTTATACTGGCTCCCCAAAATGATGACTGAAGTAGAGCACCTTCCAGATAAGGTGCTCGGTTGTCGAAGGTGAAAATAGGCGGGGGTAGCTGTAGGATAGATGTGTGGTTGTAAGGTGTAACTGAACAAGTGTGAAACATTCTCCTGGTGACAAAAGATGAGATTCAAATGCCTCATGTTTTGCCTATAAAAATCAAATCAAGCATGCTCATAGCTCTTGTAGGATCTGACGATGATCGTGATCCTTTGTGTTTGGTTTGAGGTGATGAAGGTACCATTAATAGTTTTGGAAAATTTCAGTCCTGCAAATGCCCATGGCAACTGGTCTGCTCTCTGTTTCACGCCCCTGGTCACTGGCAGTGACGTCGTTGATAGTACGTTTATAGACAGGAGTAAACATCAGTGTGGAAAATGGGCTGTACAGTTGACAAAATGCAAGTTCATGAAAAAATAGAATAACTTGCATATTTTTTAGTTTGGAATTAAAAAGTAAAATGCGGTGAGCGTGGATCGAACACGCGACCTTCAGATCTTCAGTCTGACGCTCTCCCAACTGAGCTATCCCCGCTAATGTCAATTTTCTAAACGAAAATTAAAAGATTATTAGATACATCACTTGACCTTTTTCCGATGCATTCTACAGTACACCACTACATGTCTATACATCACTTCAATTTCTACCAGTTTCTAATCTGGAGTTACCCTCACCGGCTGACGGGCGTCAGGATGAAGAAGCATGCACGACGTGATCGTCCCTCGCCTCAGCGGCCAGGCCTCACCGGAGTCCGACGTCGGCCGGCCCAGTTCGCGGTAATAGACCGGCTGCTTGTAGCCCCTCGGTTCAGCAGCAGCACCACCTTGCCTGTGTCCCGAGAGAGAGCCGAACTTAGCTCAGGAAAAACGGATTCATTTTTCCGCACAAGAGTATGTCCTTCTTTGAAGTGAATTTTTTCCGCGCCTCAATTTCGTCCTCATACTTCCTCGCTCTCTTTCTCTGTATACCAAATCGTCAAATCGATCTGAGAGCGATCTTCAGTATGACGCTCTCCCAACTGAGCTATCCCCGCTTTCGTGCATTATAATAGGGATCACTTTATAGAACACATATCTGACCTGTCTCCATTAGCTCTCCCAACGTATATTTTCAAGTAGCCAGAAGGAGCTCTATCTTTTCACCAGAAGGACTGAAATCTCCCTCCATATATTCGAGAACTAAATATATTTTTTGTTCAATATATTGAAAATTTCAATCCTACTACGAACCAGTTGGAAGCACAGGACTGGGTGTCACGTAATATTGTGGATTCTTAAAGAAATTGCTATAGATATTTTGAAGAAATAGTTGCCATAACTTGTGCATGCAAATTCCGTTAAAATGTTTGTTGCGTGAAAATGTCTTTGGATTGTAGAAAAGAGAGGAGAGTAGACAAAAAAATGACTTGGACATCTTAAATACTCCCCAATATAATTTTAATACCCTGAAAGTGCAAATAAAGCCCAAGCTCCATCTAGCTCGTTTTTCAAAAATTCCAAATCATATTTTTTGAGTTTAAATTTCTTTGAAACAAAATGTCTTAAATGTAGATAATGTCGAGATTTACCATCGTGCAAATTTTCAATCCAAAATTTGTATTATTTTAGACTTCACAAAAAAGACAAATTTGACAAAATTTCATGTTTTTGTCATTTTTGCCTATCCTACATCTAGGATTTTTTCCTGAATTTTTGCACAATTGTAGACCATATCACTATCTACATAGTATTTTAAGCACTTGTAAATCATATAACTATCTACGTCTAGGATTTATCCCCAATTGTAAAATGATGTGGCCTTGGACATCATAAATACTCCCCAATATAATTTAATATCCTGAAAGTGCAAATAAATCCCGAGCTCCATGTAGCTCGTTTTTCAAAAATTCAAAATCAGCATTTTTGAGTTTCAATTTTTTTTAAACAAAAGATCCTAAATGTAGACAATTGTAGACCATATCATTATCTACATAGTATTTTACGCACTTGTAAATCATATCACTATCTACATCTAGGATTTATCCCCAATTGTTTTGAAACTCAAAAATACATGGAGGCCGGGCTCCAAAATGCCTCACTCTTGCAATAACATCTTATATTATGGGATGGGGAGTATATTTTAACATGTCCTGATGTTTGAAATAACTCCAAAATTGGGGTATAAAAAGTTTCTAATATGAGTTCTTTGATCCATTCTTGCAATCCAATTGCCCTTATGAGAAAACTTCATACGAGATTAAATCCTGTTGAACGAGGGCTGGTCAATAGCTCAATGGTAGGAGGGTGGTGTCTTGGTTTAATCATCGTGTGACAAACTGAGTCTCATTGATCATGGACATGAGCAAATGTCAATGTCGTTTTGTTACATTGGGTTTCATTCACCGTACGAACAAAGATATGATACTGACATGCTCATCGGACCAACCACTCTTTTTCTCGAACGCGCACCTAAATGCATGTCATTTCTATTAGAAGAAAGGGACAAGATGGCGCGGGAACAGATTACAAACAAGAGCAAAGGCTGAAAAAGGGGGAAAAGCAGCCAAAACAGAGAAAAAGCTAGGCAAAAGAACTACTCATACTGAAAACCTGACAATGACATGCTCATCGGACCACTTAACTATCATACTGAAATACTACAAGGGAGTCTAACACCATTTCGGGAAACTACAATTTGCAACTAGTTGCACCCGCACCCCATTGCCGGATGCCCCACTTATATAATCTGTTGTGTCTTGTGCACCAAAAAATGTTCATAAAAAATATGACCATACGTGCCCTGTGCAAAAAAGGCAAATAAAATGTGAATATGTCATGTTTTTGAATGAAACTTTGTGTGTGCTTAAGACACAACATAACTCATATTTATGATTTATTCACAATTTTTGAAAACTCTGAAGGGGACATTCGATAATGAGGTGCGGGTGCAACTAGTTGTAAAATATTTGCATTCCACCATTTCACACTGTTCAAAATTAAGGCCCACAATGAGTCGGACGTACATTTTGAACATGACCTTTCTGGATTGAAACCATTCGCCAAGCCCGTCTAGCTCAGTTGGTAGAGCGCAAGGCTCTTAACCTTGTGGTCGTGGGTTCGAGCCCCACGGTGGGCGCTTGCTCTTTTGCGCTCTATTTATTTTTTGATCTACCGTCAATGTAAAATGGTCAGAAATGTTCATCCTCAGCTCCCCGCAATAGAAGAAACGCAGGCCACGGGCCATCATCAGAACAGAATCTCTCTCAGTCAAGTCAGTCAGACGGCGAAGATCCTCCTCACTTTCTTCAGCTTCCTCCGGCAGAACGGGCAGCTGCCACTATCTCCCTCGAGAATCCTGCGGACACAGCAGCCAGCACCAGTTCACAATCTCCCCTGAATGAACCCAGCATTCCACGGCAAAAGTGCAACACACACACAGGTGAACACACATACCTGGTGCCGCAAGGGTGGCAGGTGGCGGAGTGCCCGCAGGGGAGGAAGAAGCAGTCCCTCCGGGCGTCGCAGCACACGACACACAGCCGCCGCTCCTCCTCGTCCATTCCAGCCTCTTCGTCGTGGTCGCCGTCCTGGGAAACGGAGTCGTAGGACGAGCCCAGGCTAGCCTCCTCTTCCTTGTTCTCCAGCAGCGACGATGCCGTCGTCTGGCCCGCCGCGCCGGGAGAACGCCGGCTGCCCCCGCTCCCGGTACAGCAGCAGCAGAAACCCAGCATCGTGCCCAGTATCTCGTACAGGAGCAGCAGCGCCACCGCCAGGATGGCTACATAGTACGTGACGACAACCGTCAACGTGGCATTCATTCAGCTGGTGTAATTTGATCGAACTGAACTTGGGTCGTACCTGAGCCGACGAAGTACACGATCCAGCGAGGCTCGTACGACAGTATCAGTCTCATGTGATGACGTTCGTGGTCAGAGTTCGATCTCTGAAAGAACGGCTGCGTGTTAGTACCGCAGTGGTTGCAACTTAACTGAAGGTTCGGACGCTTCACTCACCTCTCTGAGACCGGACGAGAGCACCGCCACATTCCGTCCCAAGATCGGCAGCCTGTACGTGCAAACAGAGTTTCCCGGTGACGGCGAGCACGCGTAGCCTGCTCCCGCGGTGTCGTAGAGCAGGGCGCTTATCCTGATATCCAGCGTTACCTGCCAATTACCAACACTGACGGAATCTTCAGAAAGAAGAATGGCTTAGCACTGTTGCTGCGTCGCACTCGCGCAGCATCGATCCATCTTATTCTTACCGTTGCGTCTTGATCGTGTAGGTTGCCCACGGCGACGTAGTAGTCGCCGGAGGAAAGGACTGTCTGCTTAACTGTTCCGGTTCCTGAGATTCAGAAGTTTGGTACAGCTCCTTAACAGTTCAGGGATTTCTTTTTTTTTGTGGGAAAATAGTTCAGAGATTTTGACAGTGCTTACCGCGTACCAAACGCCGTCCTAATGTGGTGTCATGTACTGATGGGTTCTCTGTCCACTGGGTAAAGCCTTCATTACCTGCGCGAACTCAAAATCTCAGCAGATTTCTTTTAGCCTTATACACATGGTATGACATTTTTCAGACATGAGAGATGAAGTGCTCCCGGCCACTGTTTAGGGGAACTATTTTTTACCTTGCTCAATGGTGACGCAGACTGGATTAATCAGCGCATCTTCAGGGTTGACAGTGTAATCGACTTGTATCTGACTCCCTCTGTTTAGGAAATAAGCCCATTCCTGCGACGACACAAAATGTACTAGTCCTAGTTAATCACACTGAGAACTTGATGCAGATTCACTGCAAATAGTGTACTGCTCTAATCCGAACTTCCGAATTTCTGAATCAAGGATGTAACATCTGAACCAGCGACGACCGACATTGGTACACTGCCGGAAACTGGTTGACAAGATGGATACGCTGGTCAGAGTGATGACGAAACGGTACCGTGTGGGAGTTGGCAGGCACGACGACGCGGCGAGCCTCCGACCACGCCGCCGTCTGGTCGAGGCGCGGTGCCCCGCCGGCCAGCCCGTAAAGCACGACATGCCGGCTCTCTCCCGACACTTGTTCTCCCTCTACCATCCTGATCGTGATCTCCTTGACGAAGAAGGTGTTGGCCTGCACGAGCTGCGAGTAGCCCGGGCCGGCGACCAGCTCCACCGGGCCGTAGTAGTACCCCGCCGTCAGCGCCATGGACACTGCACATGAATGCATCAGGGCGGAAGATCAGTGCCAGTGTACGTTAACTACGACACCATAGCCAATTAGCCATTGGGTATGTCTTCGAGGAATACTAGGATCTTTGAGTGTGTGATCGATCGACCAGGGTGCGTGACGCACCGAGAAGGCAGAGCGCGAGGAAGACGACGGAGCAGAACATGGCCGCCGCCGTCATCGCCATGAATGGGAGCTGTGTGGACTTGGGGAGATGGAACGTGTGACTGATGGAATCCTAAACGGCGTGAGGGTGAGGCCATTGAAGGGAGCTTTGATAGCCTGCGAGGACGCGCGTGCATGTCTACCTACTGGTCCGGAAGCTCGTGCAGGTGCAGGACCTACCGTTCCGCGCGGCCGGAACGGTAAAAGCGGTAGTTGAGGGCGGGAGACAAGTAGAACTAGGTCGTTGACGTCTCTTGAAGACGGGTAGAACTCAGAGCGTAGGCGGGTTCTGAAAGCGGAGACGCGGCAGGCTAGCAGACACCGAAACGGAACTGAAGGTAGCAGACCCCTTACACCGCCCAGGCCAATTTCAATTGATTTTTTTACTTGAATTTCATACGGTTTTAGCCGGAAAACAAATGATCAATATGTTGGGAAAAACCATATTTTTTGAAACTACTCTCAAAACAACCCCCAAACGTGGTATATGTCCAATTTTCGCGTCCAATTTCTCTCTTCCCTCATTTCTCGAAAAACTTGGTGGGGTGAAATTTCAGCCCGCACCCTTCCTCTCGCGGCGGATTTGGACGCCCTCTTCGACTCCGCTCTGCTTAGAACCTCTCGCAACGTCCGCTGCCGCGCCAGTCCCGCCCGTCCAGGAGCTCACATGTCGTTGTTCTATTTCACCCGAGTTGATTTGAGCAGCTGCCATGGATCTGCCACGGACATTCACGGGATACCCCGCGACGCTCGGAATAGCCGCCGCATGCCATTCTCCAGCCGCTCTATGGAGTAGCAGCCGTCGCCCCCGCCACCCTCTCTCTCACCCCGATTTGGAACGCTACCGCCCATTTGGAGATATTTTTTCTCGATTTTTTCATGTTTATAGTTTATTCGGGCTGCGAGTAGATTTTAACATAGAAATTATAGAAATTTTGTAGTTGAGTTTGTCCATGAGTATCTCCATGCAGTTTTTTTGAAGACTCGTCATTGTCAGACGATTCCGATATACATAACTTGATTCACGACGATGATGTCGAGAATCCATTTTGATTCTTCTCAATAAGAACTGGAGGATACAAAAAAAGAAAGCGAAGAGGACCGACAGTCGACCCTCTTTGTATTCCTTGGAACCGAGCTCTCATGCATGACATGCTCATGAAGGTTTTCTTTCCGAGGTTAGCACCTACCCACCTCATCTCTTTCACAGGAATTATCGAGTTCGAAGAGGTCTATTTGTGCGCATTGTCGAAACTTGTGAGGACAAATCTCGTTCTTTCACTTGTCGGAGGAACACTGCTGGCCTCCTTGGATTTAGTCCATACTAAAAATTTTTGGCAGCAATGTCGGCGATCGCATACAACAACATTTCACTGAACTACACCGATGAGTATCTTCAAGTGGCGGAGCTGTTGTTAGTTGTGGGGTCAGCTGACCCCACATATTTTTCAGAAAGCCCCTTCAAATTATACATATTTATGTGTTGATCCATGCTAGCTAGGCAGGCTGACCCCTCAGCATTTTGCCGCTGGCTCTGCCACTGGTATTTTCACATTGGAGAAGAGACTACGCTCAAGTGTGTGCGGTTCTTTGCAAAGGTTTTGATCATGGTCTTTCGTTTTGAGTACCTCCGAACTCACAATGAGGAGAAAATAATGCGGACAATACACCGATCATCGCCACGATCATACTATTGTTGTTGAAGCAGTGGCGTCCGACGACTTGTGAATTTGACATTGATTCTTTGGGTTGCCGAGTTCACTTAGCGACATCAATGATCTGCATATATAGATCTCATCTTTTTGCTAGACTTGCTAGTGGAGATGGTCCAGCTTGCAACTACACCATCAATGGACATGACTATTCCATGGGTTACTATCTAGCGGACGTCATTTATCCTTTGTGGTCGACATTTGTGGAGACCATCCAACACTCTCAAAGTAAGGAAAACAATATGTTTTTGCCCAAGCTCAAGAAGTATGCCGAGAGGATATTAAGAGAGCATTTGGTGTGTTGTAAGCTCGGTTTGCCATTCTTCGAGGTTCTGGTCCCTTCTGGGTTAGAAAATCCCTCTCAAATATCATGATGACATGTGTGACTCTACACAACATGATCGTGAAGAGAGGGATTTGAACTTGCAGCTTTCCTATGAAAATATTGGTAGCCGTGTCAAACCTATCAGGAATCCAGACAAGATCCAAATACTTACCAAATTTGGCGGGCTAGAGACAAGAACAAACCCAATGCAAATGGTACAAGAACGAGGCAGGTTTTTTCAACAATAAATGACTGCGAGTTAAAATAAATTCACCTTGAAAATAGGAAATTCGACTGGAGCAGCGAGCGAGAGAGACGGAGAGAGAACCTCATGGTTAGCAAGATTTGATTCTTTTTTCTGCAACTCTTATTGGCACTTGTGCTTTGACTCACATGTCCGCACTTTCTTCATCGATCTCCCACACATGGCATAAATGATGATTATGCATTTTGAAATGTATTTAGGAATAATAATTCTAAGGATTTACATCAACAAAGTTGGAGCAAGAAGAGAGGGAGAGCAGGGAGGTGGTGGTCACTGTTAATGAGGGGGAACTGATCTCCATGCACCGAGAAAGAGGCTTATCATGGAGAATTGTAGATGGTTGTGACGAGTGGTTGGTACGGGTTTGAAGCCGGTTGGTAGGTGGATCGCCAAGACGGAAGCATAGCCTTGCGTGATGGTGTATATCAAGGCAAGGTGTTTGCCTCCAATGTCATGGAGGTGCCCATCACAGTTGAGTTGCACTTCTTAGTGTCAAATAGTTACATCAAAACAAGAGGGCATGATCAAGGCTGCCGGGGGAGCAGAGGACAGATGGAGATGTTTAAGTGTAGGCACTACAAGAAAACCATATAGCCGTCAGTTAACCGTAGAACCGTACACGATTCTCATAGGCTTATCTCCATCGGGCTTTTGTAGTTTTGGTTGAGCCATTGATTCATGCCGTAAGGTGTAAGCAAGGCGATGGACACTAAGCTTACCACCATTTGTTTGCGGTGTGAACTGATGGCCTATAGTTAAGCTAACATATTTCAGAAAACCGATGGTGTTAACCAATATGGCCACCAATTTACTAAATTGACCAATCAGGAAAAGTCGGTATGCTACAGATTGCATTGGCATGATATCCTCAACAACCTGTGTGGTTATCCGGTTGCCGGTCAGCTCGTGGCCTTGGCAGGATCCACCCGGATTTTTATAAGGTCCGAGATTGATTGACTATATACCCTCCTTAACTCCTACATAAATACATTTTATCAATTTCTAAGTGGTCCGAATTTATTGAGGTTCATAGACGACTCTCCCATGCATGCATATAGACGTTTCCAATACAAGCAGTTCTTCTTTTTCCACTAACTTATAAACGTATAGATTCCTCTTCCTCAATGGAATTGTAGAACAACAAACATATACTCCCTCCATTCCAAATTAGTTGTTTCAACTTTGTCTAAATTTGGATGTATCTCCACACTAAAATATATCTAGGAGTTATTTGCACTGGTGGTCACACAACTCGACAGCTATGTGCACTTAAGTCACACATCTGGATAACTGAATTTTTTGGTCACACAACTCGTCATCTGGTGCACTTAAGTCACTGACCCCACCTGTCAGGCCGTTTTCCGTTGAAGTTGATGCTGACTGGACACGTAATTTTGCAAAAAAAAACCCTGTATTTTTGTACATTTGCAAAAAACCCCTGTATTTTTTTCAAAAAAACCCCTGAAATTTTGAAATGTCCAAAAATACAGGGGTTTTTTGCAAATGTACAAAAATACAGGGTTTTTTTTGCAAAATTATATGTCCAGTCAGCATCAACTTCAACGGAAAACGGCCTGACAGGTGGGGTCAGTGACTTAAGTGCACCAGATGACGAGTTGTGTGACCAAAAAATTCAGTTATCCAGATGTGTGACTTAAGTGCACATAGCTGTCGAGTTGTGTGACCACCAGTGCAAATAACTCATATATCTAGATACATGCAAATTTGGACAAAGTTGAGACAAGTAATTTGGAACGGAGGGAGTACATACCAGTCAAGACCGAAAAAGGAACAACGGAGATGAGGGATATAAAATGATGTGTCTGCACTTCTTTTGATCATATATTTTCAGTCATGTATCATAGCATCAATTGTTCACCCACATATTCTTAGGACGAATGAAATACTCTTAACATAGATTCGAGGAGATTTTTTTTTTGCATCAATAGTTTCTAATAATTAACCTATGATGACGAAGCATGGAAAAAATCACTAGGAATGCAAGAACATTGCACTCCCTGTTAAAGGCCATACATTTCACAAAATTGGTGAAAATGCCAAGTGAGCATCACCACATTGTAGCTTTTAATATTTGTTGCAAGTATAGCTGCACAAATTGGATTTGTTTCGTTCTCTTGTGGCCGCGGGTCGTAGCATATGCACTTCACAAATATGTGTATCATATGTATGGTAGCAAACAACAATCGTTTTGCGCATATATATGTTACACAAGAGAAAGTGATCGTATTATATTCGATCCCTCCGAACATTTTTTTCAAGCAAGCAAATGCAGGTAGATACAAATTAGAATAAGTATTACATGAGAAGAGGACAAGGACAATAGCATGTCTGCCTTATTTTTGGAATGAAGGAAAACATAGATGATTCGTGAGAAACACTTGCATTGTGCTAAGGCTAATGCTTCCATAGGCCCCCAAGCGCGAAGGGATATCTTGAGCAGAAACACAAGGACGGTCAGGATTTAATCTCACAGGGAGCCAAGCCATCTCAATTCGGCTCGAGCCGAGCCTGGAAGGCTAGAAAATATCTAGCCGAGCCGCTGAGAATACAAATCTGGAGAATATGTAACCGAACCGGATCCTGGAAAAAATATTCGGAAAAATGTGGCCGCCGGGATTCAAACGTGGATCTCCTAGGCGAGGCACGGGGAGCATAGCCACTGGGCTACATCTGGTTTTGTGATTGGAATAGAATCATAGTCTATATAAACATAACGGGTGACGCTAACTGAATTTCACACAAAAGTGTAATAACACAGTACAGCAATAAGTCCTTAGAAAATAGTTTTAGCAAACTAGAGAACTAGGAGGGCTGAATAGAATGTTTTCCTCGATGCCTTGCAAACTAAGTAGCTGGACTCCTTGTCTTACCTAGAGGCACACTGCACGTAGCAGATATTTACTTGCAAACCGGCAATGATTACCAGATAAGGATCATAGTAGTGAATTAAAATAAATGGAAAAAAAATCATGTTTATCCTGGAGCCTTCTACACACCCTAGGCTGTATAAATACCACTGCCCTTTGGTACCCTAAGCTGCACCAGGACCACACCACACACGCACCATAGCACGCTCCCAGGAGCCGTACTAGAGAAGCAGAAAGTAATCGCTGGAGGAGGAGGTTAGAGACTCTGCCCTGTTGCCAATCTTCTTTAGATGAATCTTAGTTTTCTCTGCGATCTAGAGATCAGGACACTTGCACCTTCAGTCTTTGCAGCAATCGATCAGTGCTGAGGGTTTTTATCCTGCTCCTTTTGCATATGCATCACCCTACTTGTTTCCCTGTTCCATGCTTCAGACTTTGTAGCTGTCTCTATATCAACTTGGACAAGATTAAGCTGATCTAGTGCTGAGCATGTAGTAGTACTTGTACTAGTATGAACGTATGTCACTAGGGTCTAAAATCTAATTAGTACATGCACCTCATGCTGGTAACTCTGCATGTCTTTTAATCAAGCCAATTGGGTAGAATAACTAGTTTTTAACAGTTAAAATCGTGAGCACTTGATCACTGCAAAATAGAGATTGTAATGGCAGAAAATAACGCGTAAAGCTACAGACTGAATATTGGTTTCTTGTACACAGGTTCAGGTTAAAGACTGATCTACAACCTGACAAAACAAGCTCTGCATATCAGATAAAATTTGATACACTAATAACTAATTATCTTACATGGTTTTTGTTCTGTAATGTGATTTCTAGCACTAAACTCATAAGATTTGATTGAGACTTGGATGATGAACAAATACAAGAGTAATTTCTGTTATCAAACTGCTAGCTGATGCTTTACTATCTAACACTGACCTTGAGCGAAAGATTGAATGCAAACTGACTGAATGAGTTGTAAAACGTATTGTTGTCCATCATAACATGGGAATGAGATGGTTTTTTCGATGGTTGGGGTCCTATTAAATAGGAAAAAATGCAACACAGTTTTCCCACAACTAGGAGGATACCCACCGCTTATCTCGACCATTGATTTTGCATCCAACAGACGACAGTATTCCTACTATTTTATGTGTTAACAAAATAAAAAAAATTGTTAACGTGTGGTTTTAATTTTTTCTGAGTGCATGCACAAAGCCATTTTTTTCTTATTAGTACATGAATCTAAAATTGAAATTACATAAAGCCATCAATTATTGATAATGCGTCGATGTTTGGAAATTCATTGATAAAATTGTGCACGGGTTAAAAAGCATTTGGGTGGCCAGGATAGTTGGTGGGTATACTCTTAATTAGTAGCGGGTTTGTATATTTAAAAAAATCGTGTGTGTACCCTTAGTTGCATGTGGACCCTTGCAAGTTATGTCTACTCCTACCTACTTTGAGACATGTGGACCCATATGTTGTAGTACTTAGATGTGTACCTAGATGGTGAGACGTGTTGAATTTTGGTCCACATGTCCCAAAAGTGGTAGGGGCAGACCTATTTGTTTAGAGGTGTTACATGTGGGTCCACATATATTAAAGGTGGTAGGGGTAAGGAGTTAGGTCTACCATGTACCATCTTTGGTATATGTGGACCCGTATACTACACTTCTAACCATACAGTTGTGCATCTATCATCTTTTGGGCATGTGGACCCACATGCGACACTCCGAGCCATCTAGTTGTATATCTAACGTATTTGGCGCATATGGACCCACATTCATCTATCCAAGCCAGCCAGGTTTACCCATGCCACCCTTGGTTGCATGTGGACCCTTACAATCTATGTCTACCTCTACCACCTTTGAGACATGTGGATTCACATGCTGCAGTACTTAGATGTGTACCTAGATGGTCAGGAGTGTTGAATTTGGATCCACATGCCCCAAAGGTGGTAGGGGCAGACCTAGTTGTTTAGAGGTGTTACATGTGGGTCCACATGTATGAAATGTGGTAAGGGTAAGGTGTTAGGTCTACCCTGTACCACCTTTGGTATATGTGGACACATATACAACACTCCTAACCATACAGTTTGTACATCTATCACCTTTGGGGCATGTGGATCCACATGCAACACTCCTACCCATCTAGTTGTACATATCACTTGGGGCATGTGGACCCACATTAGACTATTTTAGTCGGCTAGGTTTACCCATGCCACCCTTGGTTGCATGTGGACCCTTGCAAGTTGTGTCTGCCCCTACCACCTTTGAGACATGTGGACTCAAATGCTGCAGTACTTAGATGTGCAACTAGATGGCCAAGAGTGCTGAATTTGGTTCCACATGCACCAAAGGTGATAGGGGCAGACCTAGTTGTTTAGAGGTGTTACATGTGGATCCACTTGTATGAAATGTGGTAAGGGTAAGGTGTTAGGTCTACCCTATACCACCTTTGGTATATGTGGACCCATATACAACACTCCTAACCATACAGTTTATACATCTATCACCTTTGGGGCATGTGGATTCACATGCAACACTCCTACCCATCTAGTTATACATGTGCCGCATTTGGGACATGTGGACCCACATTCATCTATTCTAGCCACCTAGGTTTACCCATGCCATCCTTGGTTGCATGTGGACCCTTCCAAGCTATGTCTACCCCTATCACCTTTGAGACATGTGGACTCACATGCTGCAGTACTTAGATGTGTACCTAGATGGTTAGCAGTGTTGAATTTTGGTCGACATGCCCCAAAGGTGGTAGGGGCACACCTATTTGTTTAGAGGTGTTACATGTGGGTCCACTAATATGAAAGGTGGTAGGGGTAAGGTGTTAGGTCTACCCTGTACCACCTTTGGTATATGTGGACCCGTATACAACACTTCTAACCATACAATTGTGCATCTATCATATTTGGGGCATGTGGACCCGCATAAGACACTCCGAGCCATCTAGTTGTACATCTGACATAGTTGGAGCATGTAGGTAATATAGGTACATTTGGGACATGTAGAACTACATGCAACACTCCTTGATATCTTTGCATGTTGTGGGACCCACATGATAGTTCTTGGTCAAGCTTTTGATGGCTGGTGCATGTAGGTCCAAATGTCTAGTAGGTCCTATATGTATGTTTACCTTTACGACATGTGGACCCACATGTAATACCTCTAGTCATCTTGATCATTTGGGACATGTGGACTCACATAAAATACTCATAGTAATATAGTTGTATATCTACCACATCTGGGACATGTGGACCCGCATGAAACACTCCTTGCTATGTTTGCATGCTGTGAGACCGACATGATAATTTTACGTCAAGATTTTTAGGGCTGGTGCATGTGGGTCCAAATGTCTAGTAGGTCCTATATTTATGTTTACCTTTGTGACACATGGACCTACGTGCAACACCCCTTGTTATCTTGACCATCTGGGACATGTGGACCCACATGAAATACTCATAGTCGTCTAGTTGTATATCTACCACTTTTGAGACATGTGGACATACATGCAACACTCCTAACTATGTTGCATGTTGTGTAACCCACATGATAGTTCTGGATCAATCTGTCTAGGGTTGGTGTATGTGTGTCCTGATGTCTTCTAAGTCATACGTATGTGTCTACCACCTTTGAAACATGTGGACCCACATGCAACAGACCTAGTCATCTTATCCTAGCACATCTGGGACATGTGGACCCACATGGAACACTCATAGCCATCTAAATAAATATCTACCACTTTGGGACATGTAGACCCACATGCAACACTTCTATTGTGGACCCACATGATAGTTCTACGTCAAACCTGTCTTGGACTGGTGCATGTGCGTCCAAATGTCTAATAGATAATATGGGCACATTTGGGATATGGGGACCCATTTGCAACACCCTTAGCCATTTTGACCTAACGCATCGGGGACATGTGGACCCACATGCAACGCTCAAAATAATCAAGTTGTATATCTACCACCTCTGGGACATGTGGACCCGCATGAAATACTCCTTGCTATGTTTGCATGTTGTGAGACCCTAGTCATCTTGACCATCTGGGACATGTGGACCCACATGAAATACTCATAGCCGTCTAGTTGTATATCTACCACCTTTGGGACATGTGGACCCACATGCAACACTCCTAACTATGTTGCATATTGTAGGACCCACATGATAGTTCTAAATCAAACTGTCTAAGGCTGGTGTATGTGCGTCCATATGTCTACTAAGTCATACACGTATGTGTCTACCATCTTCGGAACATGTGGATCCACATGCAACAGACCTAGGCATGTTGCCCTAGCACATCTGGGACATGTGGAGCCACATGAAACATTCATAGTCATCTAGTTGTATATCTACCATCTTTGTGACATGTGGACCCACATGCAACACTCCTATCTATGTTGAATATTGTGGAACCCACATGATAGTTCTAGTTCAAGTTTCTAAGATGGTGCATGTGGATCGAAAAATTGAGGACATGTGGGTCAAAAAGTTATATATCTAGCATCTTTAGGACATGTGGACCCACATGCGACACTTTTAAATATGTTTGCATATTGTGGGACCCACATGATACTTTTAGGTCAAACTGTTTAGGGCTGGTGCATGCGGATCCAAACAAGTAGGTCATATAAGTATGTATCTACCACCATTTGGACATGTAGACCCTCATGCAACACCCCCAGCAATGAACTAAAACATATGGGAAAAAGAATTGGTCATTTTGAGCAGGACGAAAAAAATCTCTTGCTTACAAATGAACTCGTTCATTTTGAGCAAAAAATAAATAATATGTTGGACTTGTCAAAAAATTAAACCCTACACGGGACAAAATGCACTTTTTTCGAAACATTTGTTAAACATTTAGAGTGGTCGTTGAAACAAAATTTGAAGGCGTCTTATATTTTGAGACGAGGGTGGAGTAGTGATGCTTCTCCTCTCAGTATATGCGGCAACACTAGCAAGTCGTGACCACAAAAAATAGACATGCATTAATTAAGCTGCATGGGGCTCCTCACACGCCACTAGGTAAAAAAGGCTGCAGCAAAAATGAACGTGTGTACACGTGAAGTATGGTCTGCCCACGTATGGTGAAAAATGCGATAGGGTAGTCCCGCATGACGGGGACAAAGGAGAGTGCAGCGAGAGAGACGTGCGGGAGCAGAAAAAAGGAAGATGCGCTAGCTAGTCGAGGCGACCGATTGGAGCGTTTTCCTTAATACATTTTTGTAGCTATAATATACGAACCGTCCCCAGCCCAGTTGGTTACATAGTTTAAAAAACCGGACCGGTGATCGAACCGGTGAGGCTGTCGGTTCAGGTTTTTACCGGTCGGACCGCTGGTTCACTGTCCGGTTTTTAAGATACAAATTAATATATATTTACCTATAAATGTTCTAATAAGTAAATAATTATGCATGAAAATATTTTCAACTAGTAAATTAGCATGGTACTAACATAATTAAATAGTCAACATGAGCAATGAATTGCATTTTGCATGTATCGGAAGGTAAAAAGCAACACAATATTTCTATTGTGTACGTAAAAATCGCAGGTCAGGTATACGTACGAAGCAAATAGCAAATGATATGGGTATACATCTCGGGTACCCTACCGTGAGGGTACCTGGTGCACGTGACGACTGAGTCCCAATATCGAAGAGCCTATTCAAAGCCCAAAGACAAGAGGCCCAAGAAGGTGGAGTACCCTCCAAGATTAGACATAGGCATAGTCGGTTTAGAACTTTCATATGTGTAAACTAGGTCGGTTAAGAACTCCCGAGACCCAGCCTATTTAAAGGCTGGGAGGGGTGCCGATCTAGGGACAAGCCATAATCGAACCACCAAAGCTCTAGCGAAATCGTCATGTCGCCGGAGCCACATTGTAACCTCATAATCTCCACGATCAATAACAGACAAGCAGGAAGTAGGGTCTTTACCTCCACCCGAGGGGCCTGAACCTGGGTAAATCTTTGCCTCTGCTTGTCAGCCGACGAAACTACCAACACTACCACGTTCTCTCCCCATAATCTCAACCCTAGGTCCTTAACCATGGGATTTGGTGATGATACCCCTCGTCAATTGGCGCCGTCTGTGGGAAAGAATAGTGCTGGACTCACGGTTTCTTCGGTTCCATCGGAAATCGGCGACTCGCCGATCGGATCTACAAACGGCAACTCGCCGGCTGCGCCAACAAACCAGAACTCGCCAACTCAGGCGGCACACGGAAACTCGCCGGCTCACTCGACAAACGGCGACACGCCAGCTTCACCCGCAAAAAGTGCATCGGATCCTCTGATGGATTTCGAGCCACACTCGCCAGAATTCCAGGAGGCCTTCTCCGATCTCGAGTCAGGTTTGGGTTTAACCGTTGGTTCGTTCAATTTTTTCGTCAACAAGCTTGGTGTGCAGGACTTGACGGATCCACGCCAACTCGCGACTTCCGCACCCGAGACTACATCGGCTGAGATTCCTTCGACTGCGGATCATCTGCATCCATACCATCGTCAACTCTTCAAGCTTGCTCGTCTGCAACAACCATGTCGACTCGAGAGATGAACGAGCTCATCGACGAACTCCAAGGAGAGGAGGCCGAATCAGCGTACCCCACAAACGATCCCGAGCTCGATCTCTCACTCGAGGATACCTTCGACTGCGGGATCTCCTTCAGCGACTTCGACGAGCCCGAAACTCATATCGACAGCCACGTCGACTCCGAGATCTGCACCAACAACAACCTCGACTTCGAGATTCATAACGATTTCGCCGACATCGAGATGAGCATAGGCGATGAAGGCATCGACAGCGAGATCCGTCCAGACGGACCACTCGATGGACATATCGACTCTGACATGATCCTTGATGATGACGTCGGGTCCATGGTGGGACTCGAAAACACGTACACATACCCTCGGGTGATACCCCAGCAGGTCTACGTCGCCTTCGCCGCAGAATCATCAGAAGCTGCGGCCAGCCGCAAGCCTACAGAATTCCCGTGCACGGTCACCATGCCGGACGGAGTTACAACTCTCACAATCACTGCTGAGATGGCAGCAAAAGCAGACAAAGTCATTAAGGAGTGCACAATGATGCCATAGACGCAACACGGGAGAGATGTTGACCTTCCAGTACTTCACCTGGCAGGAAACGCTTCGACTGCAGCAGATCAGAGCAACACTCGAAGAACGTAAAAAGCAAGCTAGCTTGTCGAGTGCGCGCAGAAGGTAGCTCTCCCTGAGCTCTACCGGGCAAGCAGACACAAGACCCAGATCAAGGTTGTCACACCTCTCGCCGGAGGAGAGGGCGGCACTCACCCGCAATCTGGGCAACTCTTTCATGACATATGACGCGGAAGGAGTTCCAATACCCAAAACTACCGCGGGTGCTCTCTTCACCGCCGCAGCATACCTCGAGGCTATCAAGCCTCCAGCTGATGACCCCAACGCAAAATTGCATCGCCAACAGATCAAATCACTCGCCTTAGCAGCAAAGGCTATACGCCAAATTCCAACAGCTCCAGGAGGGAGTCGAGATCGTGCCATCGTTGACACACGTCGTGAAGAGCATAATCGCAGTGGTCGCCGCCACCACTCGAAGGAAAGAAGCAGCTCGCGTAGGCGCAGGTCCAGGAGCAGATCACGCAGATCTTATAGCAGCGACTCATACTCTGATGGAGCCTCAGTCACATGGGGCTTATGCTTCACTCGACGAGTCCGCGAGACGCGGATGCCCAAAGGGTTCAAACTCACATCTGAACAGCCCAAGTACACGGGTCGACAGGAACCTTCCGGGTGGCTAGAAGACTACAGGCTGGCTGTCGCGTGCCAGCGTGGCACAAACACCACAGTGCAATACATACGACTCATGCTCGAAGGCACAGCCCGCGACTGGCTCAAGGCCCTACCTTCATCAAAGTACGACTCGTGGGATCACTTCCGTGATGACTTCATCAAAAACTTCGAGCCTCTATGTGAGCGCCCAAAAACATTTGAGGAGCTCCGAGCTTGTGTTCAACGGTCAGACGAAACGTTGAGGTCATACATCAGACGATGGACTGAGATACGTAACTCAGTCGGAGTAATTTCAGAAGATATGGCCATGGACGCATTCATAATGGGACTCGCCAGGCGAGACCTCAAAGAAGCACTTGGTCGCAAAAAGCCAACCTCTGTGGCTAACCTCTTGATGACTGCGACTGAGTGGGCAGACGGAGAAGACATGGCGCACCACACTGGATCCTCACCCCGTGATAACATGAAAGCGGCAGTCGAAGCCGCAGAGACTCGTACAGAGATGACCGAAGGCGCAAACGTTCAAAACGTCACTACGACGACGACAGACCCGAGTTCATGGCGGCTGGGTTCTCCACACCCCGCAACGACCAAGACAGAAGCGACCGACGGTCAGAAGATCGACGGGACACTCGAGACGATCGACGGGACAGTCGAGATGATCGCCGAGACAGTCGAGATCGCGGCCAACGCAGTGATAGCTACAAGAGGAAGGACTGGCGCAAGTCAAGATCCGGGCACAATCCGAGCGATCATTCGAAGAGAAGATGGATGCTGATTGCAGATTACACCTGTACAAAGGAGAGGACGGAAAACTACGCTCCAATCACTCGATGAGAAACTGCAGGGAGTTCGAACAAATGGCGTCTGATTACATAAATCTCAGAAAGGCAACAGCCGCACACGCACCCGCGCCCGTGCCTCAGCCAAACAATGTGCCAGTTCTAATGGCACCACCTCCACCACCACAGCCTCATGCAGGCGGAAACATCGCGGGTGCCATACAACCTGTACCTCGGGTGGATGAACCTCAGTACCCTCCACCCCAAGGGCAGATGTACATGATACAGAAAGGTCGCCCTTCCAACAGGGAGCAAAAACTTCGCACTCGACAAGTAAACATGGCGGTCATGTCACCTCCTGCTGTAACTGAATTTTGAAGGGATCCGAAACTGCAATAAGCTTCAGCAGAGAGGACCACCCACCATCGGTGGTTCGCCAGGACACTCCGCTCTGGTACTCGACGCAAATTGGAGGCTATGCCATGACCAAGGTATTCATGGATGGTGGCAGCGGCATAAACATAATCTTCGCAGATACGCTCCGCAAAATGAACAGGTCAGTCGAAAACCTGCCAAATCCTCAAATACCTTCCACGGTATCGTCCCAGGCAAAGCAATAAGCCCAGAAGGCACCATACAACTCGACGTAACGTTCGGGGACAAAACCACTTCAGGACAGAGTCGATTGAGTTCGAAGTGGTCGACTGGAAGTCACAATACCATGCTATACTTGGACGCCCGACGTTCGCTCGATTCATGGCGGTGCCACACTACGCATACCTCCAGCTAAAGATGCCTGGACCAAAAGGAGTAATCACAGTCAAGGGAAACTTCAAAAGTCTGACTCTTGCGATCGAGAATTCAGCAAAATCTCTGAGATGTTTGGCATGGAAGCAACGTTCGCTGATCTAGCGGTCTCCAACGACAGAACACTTATGCCGGAGCACAAAAAGATGGCAGTCGACAGAGCATTCAACGCCACCAATGACACAAGGTCGCATCAGGTGCACCCGACTGACCCGACCAAGACAGTCAATGTCTCGTCGAGTCTGCCTATCGCATAGGAAAGCGCGCTCGTCGAATTCCTCCGTGAGAACTGGGATATATTTGCGTGGTGTCCAGCCGACATGCCAGGTATTCCCAGGGAATTCGCCGAGCACTCTCTACAATTATTTCCAGATGCTAAACCAGTCAAGCAAACAATGCGCCGTATATCCGGCCCAAAAGAACCGCAGTCGAAGCCGAGTCGACAGACTACTCGCAGCAGGTTTCATCAGAGAAATCAAGAAGTCACAATGGGTGGCCAACCCCGTACTCGTAGAGAAGAACACAGATATCCTTCGGATGTGTGTAGATTTCACGGCACTCAATAAGTGTGTCCAAAGGATCACTTTCCACTACCTCGAATCGACCAGATCGTCGACTCCACCGCCGGGTGCGCTCGCCTGTCCTTCCTGGATGCTTACTCGGGTTACCATCAGATAAGGATGAAGGAAGAGGATGAAGAGAAAACGGCGTTCATAACCCCACTCGGGGTCTACTGCTACACCACAATGCCTTTCGGGCTCAAGAACGCAGGCGCAACCTACCAGCGCATGATGCAAGATTGCCTCAAAAGCAAATAGGGCGAAACGTCCAGGTCTATGTAGATGACATCGTCATTACAACAAGGGAGGAAAAACACACTACTCGATGATTTGCGAGAGACGTTCGCAAACCTCAAACGCTTCCACATCAAGCTCAACCCGAAGAAGTGCACGTTCGGCGTGCCAGCTGGACAACTCCTCGGGTATCTAGTCTCAGCTCGAGGAATCGAGGCAGACCCGGAGAAAATACAGGCCATCCTGACAATGCAAAGGCCTTCGAAGCTCCATGACGTGCAAAAGTTAGCTGGTCGAGTCAGCACTCAGTCGATTCATCAGCAAGCTAGGCGAAAAAGCACTCCCATTCTATCGACTGATGAAGAAAGCAGACAAATTCGAGTGGACGCCAGAAGCAGAAGCAGCCTTCACGGATCTCAAGCGAGTCCTCACAAGCCCTCCAATCCTCGTCGCACCAAGGGAACGCGAGCCACTATACCTATATGTCTCCGCAACTAACAGGGTGGTGAGCACCGTACTGGTAGTCGAGCGCAGGGAGGAGGGACACACCCAAAGCATACAACGTCCAGTCTACTACTTGAGTGAAGTCCTCTCTATATCAAAACAGCGGTACCCGCACTATCAAAAGCTGGCTTACGCCGTGTTCATGTCTTCAAGGAAGCTGACGCATTACTTCTCCGAGCACCCGATCACTGTAATCAGCACCTCAGGGATCGGGGACATCCTCACAAACCCCAACGCAACTGGGCGAGTAGCAAAATGGCTCATCGAGCTAGCACCAGGGACATCAAGTATGATTACCCGAAGGCCATCAAAGCACAAGTCTTACCTGACTTCCACACCGAGTGGATTGAAGCTCAGCTACCAGGAGCACCAGATGTGTCCAACTCATGGACTATGTACTTTGACGGCTCGAAGAAAAACGAAGGCGCAGGCGCAGGTGTCATCCTCACATCTCCAAAAGGCGACAAGCTCCGCTACATCCTGCAAATGGGGTTCGAGTTCCCATCAAACAACGAAGCAGAATACGAGGCCCTGATCCATGGCATGAGATGGCCAAAGCCCTCGGGTGCACTCGACTGATGATTTATGGTGACTCGAATCTTGTGGTGCAACAACAATGAAGGCCTGCGATGCAATCGCAGATAATATGATCGCCTACCGTGACCTGTACAACCTCATGGAAGGCAGCTTCGAAGGCTGCGAGTTGCGACACATAGGACGTGAGAGCAATGAAGAGGCAGATAAGCTAGCCAACATTGGCGCGACCAAAGCACCAGTTCCACCTGGTGTCTTCTTCGAGCGCATCGAACACAGATCCATCAAGAAAAAGCGAGCACCTCCTACATCAGCTGCACCAGCCAAGAACAAAGCACCTAGCACAGAGGACCCGCCAGTCGAGGTACTCCTCATCGAGCCAACATGGACTCAACCTTTCCTCGCATACATACTCCGCGGCGAGGTACCTGAAGACATAACAGAGTCACGACGTGTGACTCGACGATCTAAAGCATACACCGTCATCAACGGCGAATTATACAAGCGCAGCGTATCAGGTATGTTCCAACGTTGCATAGCATTTGAAGATGGCCAAGCCATCCTTCGTGATATTCATGCAGGTACCTGCGGGCATCACGCCAGCAGTCGATCACTCGTAGCCAAAGCCTTTCGCGCAGGCTTTTACTGGCCCACAACACTCAAAGACGCGGAGGACATAGTCAAAAGGTGCATCGGCTGTCAAAAGTTCGCCACAAAGCCGCACGCACCCGCATCGGCGTTGAAGACAATACCATTGGCCTGGCCCTTCGCCCAGTGGGGGCTCGATATGGTTGGGCCACTCAAAAAATCCTCCCATGGAGGGCATACTCACCTTCTGGTGGCAGTCGACAAGTTCACCAAGTGGATCGAAGCAGTCCTATCACAAGTTCGACTGCCACTACAGCAGTCAATTTCATAAAATCCATCATATACCGCTTCGGCGTGCCAAGTATCATCACTGATAACGGTACAAACTTTACAGCTGAAGAGTTTCGATCCTTCTGCAAAGAGCAGGACATTACGCTCAATTATGCATCTGTGGCACACCCGCAATCCAATGGCCAAGTCGAAAAGGCCAATGGACTTGTGACGAGTGGAATAAAGAAACGCCTACTGGTGCCACTCAAAAGGGCTGCGGGTGCTTGGGTCGAGGAACTCCATCGGTGCTCTGGAGCCTACGCACAACACCCAACGCCTCAACACAATTTACCCCATTCTTCATGGTCTACGGAGCAGAGGCAATCCTGCCATCAGACGTAAGGTTCAATGCACCAAGAGTCGAAGCATACAATGAGACGATGCAGATGAAGCACTCGAAGATGCAGTCGACCTACTCGAAGAAGCACGCAACACGGCGCTAGCACGCACAGCTGTCTACCAGCAAGACCTCCGCAACTATCACAGCCGTCGACTGCGTACCAGATCCTTCGAGGTTGGCGACTTGGTGCTTCGACTGAAGCAAAAGAAGGTGCATAAACTTGCTTCTCCATGGGAAGGACCCTTCATCATCACCGAGGTCATTGGTGGTGGAGCATACAGACTGAAGCACGCGAAGACAGGCGAACTCTCGCACAATCCTTGGAACGTTGCGCAGCTGCGCCGTTTCTATGCTTAGATCGCTCAGTCGCACAATGTAATAGGCACATATGTCGGATGGCTGCAGGTTTCAGACGCGCTCTTTTCCTTACCAGGGTACCTAAGGGGACTGGAAGGTTTTTAATGAGGCGGCCTGCAGCCTAATATTCAAAAATGGAATATAGTCAATGATTCCTCATACTTCTCCGTGTTTACTACTCGCATAAACTATTCGCACAACCTTAGTCTCACTCGATACACTCGGGGGCTGTGCTACTCCAAAACGTGAGCTCTCGCTCCTTCAAACATAACACCCAGCCGCACTCGAAGACTCGGGGGCTGGGTCGTCAAAAACATACAGAAACAAAAAAGTTGCTCAATAACATGATTTGACGCTTCAAACATCGCAAAAATTCACAGCCTCACTCGATACACTCGGGGGCTGTAGAATTCATGTTCTATACTCATAAAACCCCACTCGATACACTCGGGGGCTGCATACATACAAGTAAACAAATATGTACTAAGTACAAGTGGCAAAATTTACACTCGGGGGCTGCTCCCTATACATAAATACCTAATCTTCTGGTTCATCCTTGACTGGGAGAACGGGGCCCATAAGTTGAGCGTTATAACACTCAACCAATACCCTCGCATGTTCGACTGTATCGTCCAAATGCGATTGGGACAAGGACGATCCAGGCACAGGTGGACGTAGCTGTAAATTCGGACGCTGGCTTCGGAGGTACGCCATCGTTGCGTTGGCCCCATCCACAAGCTTCTGGGTGATAAAGCCTCGGATGGCCCCAGCACTTCGGAAAAGCCCGAGCAATGCGTGGATGCCTTGAGGTTGCGGCCCTGTCGGAAAAAGAATCTGGTTGATACGACTGAAGGCCGACCTGCATAATTCGAGCAGCATAGTGCTCCGCCACACTCGATCCTGCAGAGTCGCGAGTATGCGTGCTCGGTGCCTATCCAAGCGAAAGTGCTGACGACCAGTCGTGGGTTCATCAGTCGCATTGTCCAACTGTTCCGCCTGGAAGTCTGGAACAAAACCTGCAACAACACAAGTTGGGTAAACAAAAAGGACAGTACGACTTCTTGAGATAAGAGCAGTCATGCTTACACTCGAGTTGTCTGTTCACGATCTCCATTTCGCCAAGCACATACTCCTCTCGCTGAGTGGGTAGAGCAGGCCTAGCCCTCATCCTATCCAACTCATTGCGGGTACTCTCCAGCTCTTGCTCCAGTTTTGCAACTCGAGCCTTCATATAACGCATTATTGCGGCATCGTTTGCCACCTGAGCTCGGGATCGAGTAGGAGCACGATGCCGCGACGAGCTGGATGACGTGGCGGCTGGCTGTTTCTGTTCCAAACATCATAAAAGTTTCATGAGAAACTCATCACAAAGCTTAGGCGAAAAGCCTTACAGGCAGTAGCATAACAGAGGAACTTAAATTCATACAAAGGTAGCAAAGGCACATGCATACTCGCATGGTAATAAGTTTAATTACAAGACATAAAAGGCGCGGCTGTCCTACTTCTCGGACATCGACTCTGACCTAGCCCTACTCGGACGGGCGGCGACCTCTGCTGCCCGGCGTTCCATGGTGTTCATAAAAATTTCAGCCAACTTCGCAGCTGGCTCGTTCACATGCTTTAGGGACACCAGCTTCCCGCCTGGCTTGCGAGGGAATTCAGATAGAGCGGCCTCGAAGTCACCCTCTATCCCATGACCTAAAAGGAGCTTGAGGGTGGACTCTGAGCCGCGTACCGTCAAAGTGCGCGCAAAACTCGCCATAGTCGAAGTTCCTGGGCCTAGGATGTCGGCAAATCCATCCACAGTCGACGGAGGTTGGCCAGAGGGAATACGCCCTTGAATACGGCACCGAGTGTGCTTGTAGACTTGGCGAGTGCATCCTTGGCTTGGGTGGAGACGACGTCCAGATCGCCAATAGCACGCTCAAGGGACAAACTGCCACTCGCTGGTCTACAGGTGCAGGTGCGCCAACAGCTCCTTCATAAATCAGAAGAAACAAAACTCTTAAACAACATTCAGAGGCAAAAGAAGTTGACATAAAGTGGCGAATTCGACTCACCGCCTACGTCTCGGGTGAGACTAGCCAAGCGCTCAGCATATTCTTTCTCGCGCAATGCAGCGGAGTTCTTGGCATCATCCAAAGCCTTCTTCGACTCATCGCGCTGCTTGGCGAGGGCATCCTCTAGATCTTTCACCCGGGACTCAGCCGATGCCTTGTCTCCTGAGATAGATAGCCAGATGTTATTCACAATCGACAAAGCAAAGACAGAGCAAAATAACTTCACCTCCAGAAGTCAAACACACTTACGGCTGAGTTGCTCCATGGCAGCGCGCAGGTCGTCCCTCTCTTGTTCAACCTGGACAAATGCCTTGCCTGCTTCCACCAGGTTGAGGTAGAAAGGCTGCATGCACATGGAACCAGCATAAGCTATATGCAAACAGTCCAAATTTGAGGACTCGACAGAACGACACTTACGTGTTCAACCCAAGGTGCATGCTTGGCAGCAGAAGTCCCAACTTGCGAAGTCGGCACACTCGCAATCTTGGCGGCCTCAATTGTAGTGGCCGTGCTTGCTGTTTTCACAACCTCAGCCGCAACGGGAGAAGCTTCAGGCTGGGGAGTCGAAGCTCTCTCGGTTGGGGGAGTTGGAGGTCGCACAGTCTCAGCACTGCAGGCAATAGAGGAAATACAACATAAGCAAGACTATCAACATGCAGAAACTTAAAGTACAAAATGTTCAGACGCATACATGTGCTCTTCTTCCTCCTCACTGTCGAGGTCGTCAAACATTGGGCCTCCAAACTGAAGCTCCTCACCCGACTTGGGAGGAGGAGCCGAACTCAAAGGACTCACGTCCAAAGGAGCAGATGTGGTCTTAGGAGACGCACCCGAGTCTCCATCATCCCTCAGCTCCTCCTCCTTTGCGGGTGAGCTCATAGAGGAAGACACAATTTGGGCCGCCCGACGGCGCTTGCGAGTAGGAACCTCGCTCACGTCATCCGTCGTGGCACGCTCCTTGTCCTGTGCTTCTCCAGCCCCTTCCTCTTCGACCTCTTCTGTCGGGGATGTGGTAGCCGAAGGTAGAGGCAATTCATCTCCTCCCTTCGCTTCCACTGTCACCTCTGTTTCATGGGTTGGACCATTTTCGGGAAGAGGAGGAAGGGTTGAGGCAGTCGAGTGGCCCTGCATACAACATATAGTAGTCGAAAGTCACAAAGATGCATAACAAAATAATAAAAGGAGATCATACACTCGATGGGTTCACTAACCTCTGGCAAAGGCTTTTCAGCCCTATAAGGATCGACGGGGCAGTCGACGTTGCAGGGCTCGCTGGACTTCGTGCTGGTGATGAACGCACGTGCGACACCAGCTCGCTCTTCGACAGCTCCTCCTTGCTCATTCGGGTGGCGTCGAGCGCACCTCATACTCCCACATTGGGTGGGCGCGAGCGCGGAGCGGCCATACCCGCATCTTCACGAAGGTGGCAATCAAATGCACACCCGTGACGCTGTTCAGCAGCCCTCCAATCGTCTCCAGCAGAGGCGCTGCTTCCGCCACTTCTTCAGTCGAAAGCTCATGGTCCCAGGCCTTCGTCCTAGCGGCTATTCCAGCAGTCGAGAATGCTGGGACTCCTTCCTGGTCGACGAGCACGTAAAACCACCTTTTCCTCCACCCTTGCGCCGAGTCGACTGGCTTCAGGGCAAAGTATCGGGTGTCGCTGCGTACTTGGATCTGCAGGCCTCCGACTGGATAGGTTCGGCTGCCTCGGTTGTTGGGCCGAACCATGAAGATAGACTTCCAGAGTGCCCAGCTGGGAGCAACTCCCAGGAAGCACTCGCACAACACCATAAAACAGGCTATGTGCATAATGCCGTTCGGGGTGAGATCATGGATCTGCACCCCATAGGCGTACAACAAACCACGAACGAAATCGTGGAGGGGAAAGGATAGACCCCTAGGCAAAAACTCCGCAAAACATACGCGCTCGTTTGCGCGAGGCTCGGGGAGTACCTCTTTCGATGGCGCGCGGACGGTCAGCTGGTCCGCCGGCGGCAGCAATCCATCCTCGCGGAACTTCTCGAGGTGGGCTGCCTTGATTGTTGACTTCGCCCAGTCACCGTCGCTCTTCTTGAGGTCGGCGGTGGCCGCAGATGCGCCAGCCGCAGCTTTCTTCCCCTTCACGGCGGCCGCGTCGGTCGCGGACGCGGTGGTGGCGGAGGCTTTCCTCTTTGGCGCCATGGCGGTGGTGGCTAAGGAGAGCAGTAAAAGCTCGGGCGCGAGAACAATGAAGAAGGAGCGCAGGGCAACTGGCTAGTAAAAAATAATGCCAACGCTGTTTCCCCTATTTACCTCGAAACAAAGGCAATCACAGCCATTCAGATCTTAACCGTGCGCTACGCACCGTACACGTGGCAAACACGGAGGGAAACCGTCGCCGGCCACTCCGCCCACTACGCACGTAAAAAGAGGAGCCATAATCACCTCTCTGGAAAAAGTGGGCCCGAGGGGTCAAATCAAGTCCAAACTGCACCGTTGTTCGGTCAGCTCTGCACAAATGGGCTCACCTATGTGTCACGTCCCATCCATCACAGCATAACGCACGCCACGCGTGTCAGGCAGCGCAGTCGCCAAAGAACGTCATCCCTGACGTCATCTCAAACGCATATTGGTCACTCGACTGCCCTGTTTGGTTTGGATGTGCAATATCAATGTCGATAAAATTGGTAACTCGACCGTTCCTTCGACTGACGCATATTACTCCCATCGGGAGCATATCAAAATTTATTCGACTGGAGATGCTAAAGAGAATGATTTTGAGATTATCCTCCATTACAAGTAATACAACATAATCTCGGGGGCTACTCCCATCGGGAGCACTGTCGTGCACCCGATAGATTTACGGCACAATTTTTTTTCGACTAACATATCAAATGATAAAGGATTTGAGATTATCCTCCATTGCAAAGCAATAAAGCACAATCTCGGGGGCTACTCCCATCGGGAGCGCTGTCGCACACCCGATAGAATAACGTCAAAAAGTCAGTCGACAAAAGAATCGACTCAGCTCAAAAACAAAATCATACTCGAAACATTCCCGAGTTGTGTCCGTCGCAAATTCGTCGGATGATGTACGCATGGTGCAAAGGTAAGACCCGCCGAACTTTCGAGCTGGGCTGAGGACCGTTTCAGCAACGTCAATCCTTATACTTTCCATGTCAGCAGAAATGATGAAAAATCCCGATGGACGCGTTGGGTAAAATTCAAATCTGTACTGCAGATCGACTCAGTAAAACCTCCGCGGCCTAGTCGAATCTGACCAGTTTGTTCCAGATTCGAGTCCGGGGACTCGAGTTTGATTGAAAGCTAGTAAGGTTTTACCCGAATGTGTAGTTAACCAGTCCCGATCCGTCGAGTGTACTGGGCCTGCTAAGCTATTATCCCTTGATCATAAGCAAAAACCACAGTCGATGAGATACTTGACATAGCCAACATGCGCTATTCATACAGGAATTCCAATTGAAAATACAAAGCATATGACGTGCACTTACGAAAAGTACATGCTCGATTCTTCGAGTCAGACAAGTACTCGGGGGCTACTGACATGGGTATACATCTCGGGTACCCTACCGTGAGGGTACCTGGTGCACGTGACGACTGAGCCCCAATATCGAAGAGCCTATTCGAAGCCCAAAGACAAGAGGCCCAAGAAGGTGGAGTACCCTCCAAGATTAGACATAGGCATAATCGGTTTAGAACTTTCCATATGTGTAAACTAGGTCGGTTAAGACCTCCCGAGACCCAGCCTATTTAAAGGCTGAGAGGGGTGCCGATCTAGTGACAAGCCATACTCGAACCACCAAAGCTCTAGCGAGATCGTCATCTCGCCGGAGCCACCTTGTAACCTCATAATCTCCATGATCAATAACAGACAAGCATGAAGTAGGGTCTTTACCTCCGCCCGAGAGGCCTGAACCTGGATAAATCTTTGCCTCTGCTTGTCAGCCGACGAAACTACCAACACTACCACGTTCTCTTCACATAATCTCAACTCTAGGTCTTTAACCATGGGATTTGGTGAGGATACCCCTCGTCAGCAAAGCTACTAGACTTAGCGCTGGCCATGTAAGTTTGTAAAACAACCAGCAAAGCTGTTAAGTACAACGTACAAGTACACTTTTTTTCTGCTAGCCTGTTGATAACATTACAATAATAAACCGTCTTCACATTGTACACAACGCAATCGGAGCTCTAGTGGTTAGGACGTGCCTTCGATCCTTTCGCGCAGGCTCAGGTGTGAGGTTCGAACCCCGCGCGCGCGCCATTGAATAACTTTTTAGGACACAGACTACTTAACCGGTCGGACCAGTGTGCTTACAGAACCAGCAGAGTCTCTGGTTCCGGTTTTTTCGGTTGAACCGGTGGTCCGGTCCGGTCCGGTTTTTAAAACTGGGGTTGGTTACCGCAGCAGGCTCGGTTCTAGCCGAGCTGAATTGTTGGCTCGGTATGAGCCGAGTCGGTCGGCTCAAGTCGAGCTGGTACAGTTATGCGATTGTGAGCTTGGGGTCTATGGAAGCATTAGCCTTTTAATAAATAATTGTAAATTTGCATTGTAACATGATATAAAAGCAAAGCATATTATGTTACTGAAAAATTTAATTACAAAAGTTGCATAAATTACCATACAAATACCTTTTTTGCCACGTGTTTGAGAAAAAAGAAATGCAGTGACAGAGCTTAGTTCTTGTTTCCATCGATTAGTGACATCCGGAGGTTACCACCCTGCTGCATCCCCGGCGACTCGTCGGGCTGGAGCACCTCCTCCCATCCCAACTCCGGTGAGAATTTCTCCACACCACATAAGAGATCAAGTTGGTCGACAGAGTCCTGAATCTTTGTCCTCGCTAATGTTTTTCGAGCAGATCAGCCAAAGGAAGGCCGAAGCCAATCTGAGAGCAGATCAGCCAAAGGTATGCCTGACAGCATGGAGTCGAAAGATCTGACGCAGCGGCTACCAGAGGACGTGCTCGTGGCCGTGCTCCGCCGCCTCCCGCCGCACGGCCTCGCGGCGGCTCGCTGCGTCAGCAAGGCCTGGCACGCCGCCATCGTCGCCGTCTGCTCGACCTCTTCCCGCCCTCGCTGGCCGGCTTCTTCATCAACTTCTTCGACCTCCACATCTCAGAGTTCTTCTCCCGTCCCCTCAGACGAGGCACGGACACCGCGGTCAGCGGCAACCTCCGCTACGTGCCCACCACGGCACCACGGACTACAAAACCAGCATCGTCGTGGACCACGGCAACAGCCTCGTTCTGCTTCGCGCGGCGTCGGCCTCCTACGTGGTCAACCCGGCCACGCGACGCTGGGGGCCATTGCCGCTGCCGCCTCCTAGGCTCGAACATGGATGCCCTTGGTCTGATGCCGCCACCGGTGATCGCTGCTATGCAGCGTTTGACCCTGCCGTCTCGCCGCACTACGAGGTGCTGAGAATCCCGTCGATTCCGTGGCGCACCACTGGGTTTGAAGTGCAACAAGAATGGCCTCCGTCGCCGTTCATCATGCACGTCTTCTCTTCGACAACAGGTGGTTGGGAGGAGAGGTCATTTGCTCGGCGAGGAGATGCCATAGGGACGGTAGCTCATCTGCAGCAGCTCGAAAGCGGTCGTTGGTGGTACCGCAACTCTCTGCCTACTGGCGTGTAGATCTTTACGTGTTCGACCAATTTGTCATGAGGTATGATTGAACTAGTACCATTTTCATGCTCTCTGATTTTTGTGTAACCTGACCAATTATGTGGTTAATTTATTGATATCGGTTTTATTGTCAATGATTCTATTTTCGTCAGGATATCCTTATCAAACGGCACGTATCAGGCAATTCACCCGCCTGTAGATGTTGGTACGCGCGATCAAGAGTTTCGTCTTGGAAGGTCAAAGAATGGGGTTTATTTCGCATCGTTTGATTCTCATCGTCGGCTTCGAGTTTGAATCCTTAACGAATGGCACGGTGAGACCGAGTGGGTGCTAAAGCATGATAACAACCTGGATCATATGTTGTCACGTGGAAGATATGATGCACAAGTTCAAGGACGTTGGGTCATAAAAGATATAAACTACAATTTAAAGCATTCTTCTTCTTTCATCGATATGAAAGAAGAATTAGAAGAAGAAGAATTTGAATCGACCTCGGACAATGAGAATACTCTTGACACTGGACATAGAGTTGGAAATCAGTACAGTGGAAGTATCTCAATCCTTGGATTCCATCCTTACAAAGAAGTTATCTTCCTGAATGAATCATTCAAAGGGGATTGGCCTATCATCTCAATAGCTCGAAGCTCGAAGACCTGGGCAGCATCTCCCCGAAAGATTACTCTTCCATGGTAATGTTTGTAGAGCAATCTTTTCCGTACACACCCTCTTGGATTGGGAATTTACCGGGTAGCATTTAGTTCGAAGTTCATAAACAGTTCTTGTGGGAAGTTACACAAAATATATCCTTATTTTATTTTTGAAGTATGAGTTGTTTTGGTCGCTTATTTATTGTACAACATCGTGGAATTTTGTTTATTAATTTAAATATAATGCACATCTTTAATTTCTCTTCACATTTTCTCAATATTACCCACACAACAGAATCATTAGGTTTATTGACAAACTATAAGCTCCACTTGTACCATCGTTGAATTCATGTATAAATAAGTGACCATGCTTACGCCGTGAGCCAGAACTGGCACCTCTCTTTATAATAGAGTGTGGATTTGCTGCCAAGAGATCCATGCAACAGGCTGGCGTCTCACTGATGTCATGCATAATCGTGTATAGTAATTTGTAATTAGCATAGTGGTTTGCATACATGTGACATGAATCCTGACCATTGTTTGTCTCATGTGCATAGTGGTATTGAGGAGAATTACAAATCGACAAAAAAGAGCCATGTGTATCACTTCTCTTTTTGCTGTTTTCATCGGATAGATATACGACCGGAGGGAAAGTCGGACCCCCGCGTTTTGCGACAGCCAGAGATTACATACGTCCCTGATTAGTAAAAATTTACCACGGGACGCGTAAATTGGTTGTCTCTGTGTTGGAGATGGTCCATATTTCTAGCCTTCTGCGGGGTGCGCGGATTACAACCGGCTTCAGGAACTGGCTCAGTGGAGGCTCTAGAGCCGAGTCTAATGTAAGATTCTGCACTAGTGAACAGTCACATTTTCGACAAGCTCTTTAAGCCCATGCAGCAGCTCACCAAGAAATTAGAGAGGAAGCAATTCGTAGGAACAGGACCAGCATGGGTCGTCTCACAATTCCATTAGATTAGGGTCGAGTCTAATGTAAGATTCTGCACTAGTGAACAGTCACATTTTCGATAAGCTCTTTAAGCCCTTGAAGCAGCTCACCAAGAAATTAGAGAGGAAGCAATTCGTAGGAACATGACCAGCATGGGTCGTCTCACAATTCCATTAGATTAGGGTCGTAGTCATACATTTTTCAGGGTAGTTCTTGGTTGCTGAGTTTGACTTTGTTTTCTCTTTTCTTCGCTGATGGTGTTAACGTATTGGTTGTAAGACCTTGGCCTTTTCTCTACAATTTATTCATCCCAATAAAAGATAGATTTCTATTAATTCTATGTCTGGAACTTTAAGCATGTGCATTTTCATAGATTTTCAAATAATAGCTGAAACTCACTGTAGCATAACGTTAAGGTCGTGGTTACTGAATAATTACCATAATGTCAACATAGGTTATGTGATCAACATCATCTCCAACATGAGCACTGAAATATCTCTCCACTTGAACAAGCACACAAAGAGAATGATTTGAGACAGCATGTGCAGTGTAGAACAGATCTTGTGCCGATATGAAGAAAGTATTTCAGCACTAACCTTCCGATCCTCCCCCTAAGGCAAATGGAAGGGCCTCCTTATATGTCTCTGCCCCCACTAGATCCTTTATGTTTGGAGACACAACAATTACAATGCTTGTGAGCATGACGATGTTTCTAAAAGAGAATGAATGGAAGCAGGATCGTTCAAACCTAGTCTGCTATCATGATGATGCGGATACCTTGCATGTTGAGAACGAACTGACGCAAGATCACTTAAAACCTAGTTTGTTATCATGATGTTGTTAAGAGGATGTACGATGTGGATACGTTGAATGTTGAGATAGCAAAATCATTAATATAATAAAAGTTAGTGAAATTTTATTTTATAAAAAGATGTAGATTAAGACATGTATACATGAAGGGGAATACCTAGGATTCAGCTCTTAGATCTAGATATGCCAGAACAACTAGGCATTAATTGGCAAGATCACCATTAGGATGGAGACATGGGGCGTGTTTCGCTTGTGTAGCAAAGTAGGTGAACTCGTCTCAAAGTTGGTAAAGTTGGTAGACCGGTGCAAAACAAAAATCATTTACTCGACGCGTTGTTTGGTTATCTACGAGCCACGAAAAGTTACATAGCACGAATCTTAAAGCACTCTTGGGCCTGATCCCGAAGAAAGACCAGAATCGGCCATTTTCTCAGATGCATCTTTGCATGCAGGCAACACATAACAGGAGACATGCAAGATTTCCTGACAACTAAATGGCTATCTCACGCGTCATGCAGCGCGCCGCAACAATCAAACACCGTACATGCAAATCTACCAAGCCCACCTGCTTATCTAGGAACTTTGTATGATGTTTGGTTTCAACTCGCCGAACCAGGCTCTGATCGAGGGAGAGCCTGATGGGTCATCCTCTGGCGTATTTTTTGTCGAATCTGGCCTTTTTATGAACAAATGTCGACGTATCTGACCTCTTCCAAGAACTATTTTCAAATCTGACCTCTAAGGTCGGCGCCAATTCCAATGGAGCCGACATTGTACAGGTCGGCGCCATGTTACCGAAGCACCGAAGTTTGCTGCTAGGACCCATAAAAATCCGACGTGGACAGGTCGGCGCCAACCCTATTGGCGCCGAAGTGCTAATTCTTTTCGGTTCGTTGCATTCAGCCAAAAGCTAATGCATGCATATATGCATATGCCCATGCGCATGCCTAGACTGATTAGCTTCTGACTTTCACGTGCCCCACCTAAATGTATACAACTTGTATTTTAATCTCTAAGCTAATTAAATAATTTGGCTCCGTGATTAAGTACAATCACTTGTTTACTTGCCGAATGAACATGAATTTCGGTACTTCGCTTTAATGAGCTGGTAATTTAACGAATCACTGGTTAAACTTTGGTGGTTAGGAGAAAAATATTTTAGTTACTTCTTTTGTGTATGTTTTTTTGATAGAGTGTGACCTTATTTTGTAGAGTTGGGCGCCCTACAGGGTCGAATTAATATTTTGAAATTCTAGATCCCACCGGCCAGAGAGAAAGTTTATTTCA
This sequence comes from Poa pratensis, assembly GCA_947311845.1. Classification (NCBI taxonomy): domain Eukaryota; kingdom Viridiplantae; phylum Streptophyta; class Magnoliopsida; order Poales; family Poaceae; genus Poa; species Poa pratensis. The sequence continues at coordinate 43,131,923 of CAMZMU010000059.1, read as the reverse complement.
ATACTATAATGATCCATTGCTACCCCACCCTTCTTTTCTATTTTCTAAAATTCATTTCTAAAAAGATTAAATCTGTCACATATGCGGACCCACACGTTAGCTGTTAACGGTCAAACCATTGACCCGATGGCACCCTCCGGTGTGAGCATTTCTAAGGGTTTTGAACAAAAGAGTAGGGGAAGTGAACAAAAATTAAGAGCGTGGGGGATAAATGAGTGCGATTAAGAAATCAGGGACACATAAATAGAAAGCCCAAATGAGACATACACGAGTCAAAAATGAATGATTAGCAAGTCAAATGCAGCCACCATGAGACATACACTAGCGAGCACTCACACGTCCCATAAGGCAACCGTACGCCCAATACGAGAAATTTCGGTATGTTACGACCGATAAAATAAGGTCACGCTACAATAGTAATATCACAAAAGCATACACAAAAGAAAAATCTAATATTATTTTCTACTAACCGTAAAAAACTAATTGTTTATTCATCAAATTATCAGCCAATTAAAGCAAAGTCTAAAAACACTCCAGCTCATTGTGTGAGCAAAATGCTCAATGGACAATTAAATATAGAGTAATCGTAGTTAATCTTGCGGCCAAATCCCTTAATTAGCAAAAAGAAAAGAAAAAAGTAGTCGAATGCTTGTAGGTGCTAGCACGTGAAACTAGAGTTCACATTGACAAAATCAGCTAAGCTACTCACTTAATACGCATGGCATGCATGCATTACTCATTTACCGAACCGACCGTGCATGAATCGATGCATGCATACATTACTCGTTTACCAGCCATGGTTCGATGCAAACGATTGAAAAGTGAGTATACTTTGGCGCCAACAACCTTGGCGCCGACATGCCGTGTCGGATTTTTCCCAGCTCCCAACAACAAAGTTTGGTGCTTCGGTAATATGGCGCCGACCTGTACAATGTCGACTCCATTGAGATTGACGCCGACCCGAGAGGCCAGATTTGAAAATAGTTGAAAGAGGCCAGATACGTCATTAATTCACAAAAAATGCCAGATTTAGCAAAAAATACTCCTCTGACGGTGCAAAAGTGTTGCATGAGGGCTGCAGGATGGAGTATGACAATTTGTCTCGGGGTTCCATGGAGCCGGGTGTTTTGGGACAAACGAAAGACACACTTGGAGATTTCCAGAGATATGATGTGTTTCAATATGAGTTCATATGCTCTAGGAGTACATCTCTACTATATAATATTGCTTGAGGAGGTGTTGGTACGTCATGACCATTTTACGATTTAACCCCTCAGGAATACTGAAATCAACCCGCAGTCCTTCGGTCCGTCGGTCTGTACCTGGCGATGGTACGTAGCAGGCACGCACGCTCGATATCGCTACCAATCCTGGGGGCCCAATCTAACCAATCGTCATGGCCCATCAAGCAATAACATGCCCAGCCCATCAAGCAACCGTTCGCTGGTCATAACGTGCCCAGTCAATCGGGTTCTGTACAACTCTGGAACAATTCTGAAACGGATATTCAACTCTGATTCGACACGAACAGCTCAAGGGAACTGACCTCTGCTTCGACACGGAATAGAACTCCAGCACCCATGGGAAGGCATATATACACCGAAACCCCAGCTCGCGATTCTGCTCTGGCCTGAACCAGAGAGACCTCGGGATGCTCCATGACACGTCGGACACAGACACGTCCGCGGCGTCGCCCGGAGCGGGAGCGTGGTGCTGAATCGAGCTCCTCCGCGGGAGGGACAGCAGCGATGAAGCTGGTCTTTCGGCTGGATGGGGAGTGGACGCCGGTGGCTTTCCGGATCCGTGGTTGGCTGGACCGGAGTCTGGAGGTGGCAGGTGGTGGCGGTGGGGGTGCCCTACGCGAGCTCAGTCGCCATGGGTTCTAATCAAGATGATGTTGAAGAGATAAGATCATACTTTGATGAACTAACAAAGGTCAAGAACAGTGCTCGATGAATGAAGCACGCGGCCTGACGATTAAATAGGCAGCTTATTATTTGCGACATCTGACTTTTTTTTTGAAGAAAAGAAGTTAATTACCCCGTCATGTTGAGATTCCAAAGAGGCTGAAATGATGCAAACGAATAACATCTTTTTTAGGAACCAAATAACATAATTCATGTCAATTATCGCGTCTTCCCAGAAGGTCCGAAAATGTTGGCGTAATTGACATGATATCAAAATTCAGGATCTATATCCAAGAAGCGATTGAGCAGCACGTCATGTGTAAACTCTATTGTTGCAACACCATGAGGCGTACATATGTTTTTTAGAATGTCAAAAGTTCGGCCATGTGCCCCCGTCAACCTGCCCCTCGCCGGGAGGTGCGCGCCGCTGATACTGACACATATGCTTACTCCTCAACGCCATGTTTTCGCATGACCAAAGTTGACATATCGGTAAATCACATAGTGATTAACAAAGATGTTAAGGCGGGAGAGAAATTTCCGCATTTGCCACAACACACACAACGATTCTTGCCTTTTGCCCGCAGCAAAGCAGGGGCAGCCGCCACCAATCGGTAGTTGTTGCGTGACACAACGGCGCCATTTACGATTGTGACGGCAATAAGCCAATAACACTCATGGGAGATACGAACGATCATGGTCGACGATGGGTTGTGCGAGTTAGTCAAATAAACGTGTATTCAATATAATTCAGCCCGTAGCAACGCACGGGCACGTTTGCTAGTATCTACAAAGTTTTGCTAGAATATATGGTATATTTTGGGATACACAAAACAAATACGAGTAGTTTGTAGCTCTAAAATCAAGCAGGTCTACCGCGCACGGCCTCCTCTGGCCCACACCCCAACCGGCCGCCCCTCCGCCGTCAGCTGCCTCTGCGCCGCCGCCTCGGCCCTGCACCACGCCCACACCAAGAGAACCTCGCCCGTACCTGCTGCCACCGCCCCCTCTCGCACTCCCGTGGCTGCTGGTGCTCCCAATGTGCCGCGCCTCGGCATCAACGCCGGTGCCGGTGCCCCCTCTGCCGCGTCCCAGCCAACCCACTCCGGCGACCTTGTGCTCCTCCCTCGGCATCGCCTTCCATGGCTCCGGTCTCTGCGCGACGAGCGACGGTCTCAGACCCGGGTACGTGTGCCACATCGGCCTCTTCCGAATGTCGGCTTCAGTTACGGTCTGCATGCACAAGCTCAAATCAATCCACAAGCTCCAAATCAACCCAAGCTAGTATTGACCACCACTGTATCTGCATCTACTACCTTATCAGGTATTATGACATTGTCAAGTAGCCTCGAGATTGGCCTCACTGGCTCAGGGTTGAAGAACATTGCTGATCTGAAACATACACGGCACACGCGAATTTGAGGAAGAAACAAGAAACATCCGACACCAGCTATATATATATCCCAGTGCATGAATATCGGTATAAGAGATCAAGAGAAAATGTACACCGTCATGTCTGGGTCGCTTGCCGCCATCCATAGGCGACTAACGGCATGGCATTTTGACCAGAAGCTTTGCGCCTCCTCGTCTGGTGAGAACCATCCTCCGATTTCGCTATGCAAAAAGCGAAAACGTTTAGCATCCGTGCTGCAATGATGTGATAAAAAAAAAACAAGTTCAGACTTCACCTAGTGTCTATCGGAAGCCTTTTCTGCTGATGGTCGGATGTTGGCGTGAAAACTGCGTTGTTTGCCAGACCGTGCGAGTTCCTGAGGAAGATCCTCTCTTGCCGAACGCTATTCCGCCTCTTCTCATCCTCCTGATGTTTTTTATGCAAGGTAAGCTAACGATACTTTTGATAACTTATGGTTTAGATGCAGCCGTAGTTTTACCGTGAGATCTTTCTCTACCATTTTGGTGGCTGCAAGCAGCAGTTCCCTATCAATGAATGGCAACTTTGCAATACCCTGAAGAAATTTATTAGTCGAAACTTGGCAGAATTCATTCATTGGAAGTTAGCATTAGTCCATTTTTCTTACACCTAGCACCTAAAAAGTGAGTAACTTAGCTAACACCTAATTCCTTTTGGTTAAAACTATGAGCTGATTCAGTTTATCTAATGCACATGTCAAACAGATACTTACTTGCAACAAGAAACGTTTGCCACCTGCATCAATCTCGAACTCTAGTGACAGAGCAAATTGCATCTACATAAGTACCCAACAAGCTGATGATATGAACTAAGAATTACAAACTATGAGAGATTACTTACATACCTGATGGATAGAATATTTGTATTGTAGATTCTTCACAGTCTATTAATTTTCTATAACAGGCTGGAAGGGCAGATGACAAAACATGCTTCTCTGGTGGCAAAATTGCCATAAGCTGATCAAATGGTCTCAGTGGTTTGTCCATGGTGAAAGATACCTTGAATTGAGACAGAGATTTGAAATCACATGCCAAAGGAGCATAATAGAATGGGTAGCACCTGCAAGAACAAGCAAATTTTATCACTAGATGCTTATGTCCTGGAGCTGTCAGATATGATCTGGGACATGATATTTAGTGTGTAAGGTAGTACACAGACAAAAAAAACTAAACAATTTATATCTGTTTTCTTCATACCAGGTCCATGAAGGAACTTCAGAGAAATAGCATTGAAGCATCCAACATAATCCTTCTAAATATTGTTGAACCTAAAATTTCGTATGATAAAGGTTCATACCACAAATAAATATTTAAAATCAGTAAGAAAATAACAATTTAATATTCCCCATGCCAAGTCTCATGAGATTCCATTGGCAGGAGAAACAAGGGAAGCCATAACCATTTTAGTCTGCAGCCTTCCAACGTCATCACAAGTTTCGGCACCAAACTTCTCTCTGTAGCACCGTGATTTCCATCCTGGTCTTATCTGCAATAGAATAGATACATGTAAAATTGCACACAGAAGAAATATTCGTAGCAATATATGCCACTAACCGTGTCTTGTTTGCTGGCTCCATTTTTAAAAAGGTCACATTTATTACGGCAAATATTGTTCACAGCTCTCCACAGCTCCCTGGTAATCTTTATGGCCTGACAATAGGGAATCAATCAGTACTTTCAAGCATTCTTAATTTTTAGCAGAAATATGCAGAGCTCGCATACATTAGTCTCCTTAAAGCTGGAAGTACAAGTATTTCCTTGCTTCAAAAACAACTTGCACGTCGAGTATGAGCCATCTGGAGTTTCTTCCTGTGTAGAAGAACCAATGAGACCACTACACACCTTTGTTTTAACTAACTAATCCTTACCACATCGTCAGAGTTTCTTTCATTCCATTCGTTGTCTGCAGTCTCACGTTGCATCTTGCACAGTAACTTCTGCAGGTAACCCAAGAACAAAGCATATGAAAATGCTAATTGGCACTAGCGCACTCTACTGAATGAGGATTACTTACCTCTTGCAGTTCATATCTTTTGAGTAAAATTCTATCTTCGCACAAGGTCAGTTCATGAAAAAAACTTCTCCAACCTTGAGACTTCCAGATACGCACCATTTTTATCTTTGATCTGTTTTCAGTAGCAATAAAATCACATAAGTACAACTCAGAGGATAATCAAACTCAGAGGATAATCATCAATGAAAATAAAGTTGGAAATGCTCCAGGTACTTTGTTTGTGTTCACAATATAGCCCCCCATTTTGTTGAAGGTTGTTTTGTACACTTCGATGAGAAGATCAATTCCAAACTGTCACATCAAAGATAGATCAGAGAAACAATCACAGCTATGAACATGCTAAACATGCACATATACATACTTCATTTATTTCTAGTGAAGGAATCCGTGGAATGAAATCATTTCCCATGAAGAAACAAATGAAGATAAAGTCATCTATTAGTCTCTCAGTATCTTGTTCGCAATCCTGTATCTTCATTTCAAGCTCCAAGTACTCTCTCAGAACCCATATGTCCACAAACTGCAAGAAGATGGTGTTATGTCCGTAGTCAAATGAGAATCAGTGGTAAATATTATGTTAGGGGAATAAACTGATACAGTCTCGCGGGTATCTTGCCATGTGGATTGACCTCTCGTAAAATTGAAATATGTACTTCATGAGATGCCAAAGCAAGCATTATCATATCCGCATCCTGTGATAATTCTTAAGATTTAAGTCCAGTATTACTAAACAGCAGTACACTGCTCATATACATACTTCAACGCTGCAGAAAACTTCAAACAATGACATAAACAAGTGCAGTTAAAGTTCATACGTGCCCATACAGACAATGAATGGTGTTTGGATCATAGTTTTCCGTGCTCCGTTGCGCGCGAATGAAAGACATGATCTTGTGCTCCCCTTCTCCAGGAACATTTGCATCAGAGAGTATTACCTTGAGAAAAAGACACATTGCGAACTCATCAAGCAATGACCAACCTCTGGACAAATTCAGCAACCTCACAGCCCCACGGTACATGCTTTACAGTGATCCAACAAATGTTAGTACTGTCAATATGGAACAGAGTATCTGGACGGCGTCTTAATTGAGGTCTAGTGCGCTAAAGGTTTATTTTGTGAAAAAATACAATTAAAGTGGGGCTCTTTATGTAAAACAAGGGAAATAATAATCTGTTGAAAATAAAAACTCCAGTTTAAACAGTTCAGATGGGTAAACTCCATTTACCGCGCTCTGCATGATAAAACAGAGTGCAAACCTTGATGTCTTTCTTACTGTGCTACTCCAAGTTAAAACTAAGTGCAAACCTTGATGTCTTTCCAGTCGGGGTCAGTATTCAACCTTGCACGGATGTAGATCTCCAACATCATAGATATCTTCTCCATGAATTCTGTCCCTGGCATTTTGACAGTATGATCCTCAATCTCGTAAGCATCTCGCGGCAGCACCTCCTTTCCTTGGGATCTGAATATCTCAGTCACGAGGATCGCTTCAGCCTCCTGGCAGATCAAAATTGATAACGAACACATGGTGAATTTCTTAGTTAAGACATTTATTATGTCATGGATGCAGGAAATAGAAATGATATCTCACCGCATCTGCATTATATTTGGCAGCTTTGAAGTAGGCTTGACGCAGCTTGTTCATCTTGGCCATAGGGGCAACACCATCTGCCGCGTTTTTTCGATAAAGGGTAATACTTGAAACAAGAATTATTCGGCAAAAGAGTCATATATCTGTATCTAGTGATCCAAGTATGCACGAACCTACTGCCAAGTAAAGGAGCCTCCTCGGCCTGACTATGTGAAACAAGCGGTCCATGTAATCACGGAACCAGCTGTTCACCTGCGCATACAAACAGTGGAAGACGAGCTCAAGGACTAAGGAGATTCAGCAGACAACGGCCAGATTCATGCATACATGCAGATTAATCAGTCATAGTTTGACCAAGATGTGTATTACCAGCCCGTTCTTCAGGAGGAAGTATTTATAGATGATCTCATTCATGTCAAGGTAGAGGTTGTCGTAGATGATGTTGTTGTCATCATCTTCCTCCTCAATTTCATTTTCATCATCATCTTCTTCTTGTTCTTCTTCTTCTTGGTCATCGTCATCCTCCTTCCAGGCGGCGAAGGTGGGGCTAACAATTTTTGGGTACTTACCAACGAGCCAACTGAAGAAAGAAGGTATTCCTATGGCAGCTAGTAGAATCTTTGCATATGGAGGGAGAAGGGAAAAGTGATTGATTTCCTAGTGCTAGCAACTGGCCTAGAAACACCTACTGACTGTAGCAGCATCGTCCATTGACTTGACTTGATATGGAAGAAGCTAAGTAGAAGGAATGGGCAGGTTAAGGCGTCGCTTTGCTTCTTTCTTTTTCTTTATCCTGACAACCGCTTTTGTTTTGCTTTCCACTATGGTTTCCATCATTGCGATTGCAATTTGGTCTCTTTCCACAAGAAGTAAATCAGTTATTTCTGATATTCGATGGACAAGTTGTTACAAGTTCAAGTAATATACAATTACTTTTCCCCGGAAAAAAAAAGAACAGTCACAAAGAAGACAGCCAAGAACTAGTAAATGAAAGCCACATGCACCCTCCCAGAAATCAGTTTTCTGCGACGACTGACCAAAATAGTTCATCCGAGAAAATTTGTATACCATTCTATAAGTACCATCAACAATCATCGAGCAAAAGTAAGTACATGGGTACCAGGGAGTTAAAGAAGGTCTGTCAATTGGTAACGTTAAGAGCATCTCCAAGCGGAGGCCCCAAACCGCCCTATACGTCCGGGCGGAATTTGGGCCAAAAAACGCCACCCAACCGCGGCCCCCATAACGGCCCCAAACGACCGGGCGGTCCGGCACACCCCAAACCCAGCCCAAATGTGGGGCGGGTTTGGGGCCGCCCGGACGCGACCGGACGCGTCTGCCCTCAGGTCGCTGACAAGTTGGGCCGCGTGTCGGATGAAGGCTGACCGTCGGAGAACACTGACTGGCGGTGTCCACGCGTCGCCGGCGTGATAAAATCGGAGCCCCCGAGAAAACCCTAACCGCATTCCCCATTCCTCCTCATCTCCAATCCGCAATGTCGAGCGGCTCCGAGGACAGCAGCTTCTGGGATGAGCCAGCGGACGCGGAGAGCAAGGCGCCGCCGGCGGCGGTCGAGCAACGCGCGGAGGAGGAGGACCCCGACGACGACCTCACTTACCGCGTCCCTGTCCTCCGGTCGCTGGAGGAACAGGGGCACTCGAGCACGCCGACGCGTGGATCGGGAGCGGGAGCGGCCAGTGGCCAATGCAGCCGCTGGTCGGCTCCGGCGTGTAGATCGGCGGCGCCGCCAAGCGTCAGCCGCAGGTCAGCTCCGGCGTCTGCGGCCGCGCCGCGTCGTCGTCTCCCTCCGGTCCAAGCCCCTCCTGGATGGAGGATCCTTCCCGATGGGGAGGGGTGGAGGCTTCTGCCGGTGCCGCCGCCGCGGGCGCCGGAGACGGTGGGCAAAGTGTTCCGCCAGGCGAAACGGGCGGGCCAGTCGGTGAGCATAGCGGCTGCCGTCGCCGGGGCTGACGCGGACCTCCCCTCGATTTGGTGGCG